>JAAMXY010004238.1:0-106210 GCA_019677205.1 Pinguiococcus pyrenoidosus
TGGAAAACAATTCCTACGAAGGCGACTTGCCATACAGTGTCCCACGATCAACGCTGGTTGGCCAGTGATGACTCCACCGTTCATATCAAGCTGTCCCTTCCAATCAGCGTCGAGCGCCAACTCCTGCCAAATTCACGCGCTACAGTCCCGGAGCCAATCAGGGGCTTGGCAATCTCGCCGAGTAGCGTTCACATCGGAAATCTTCGACGACCACCCTTGGGCTCGCTGGGGCCTCTCCGAGGACCAATTGGCTGTCCGCACGATTGAGGAGGGCAGGTGCGGAGATGGCAGTGGTTGCGCGGCTTTTGGGTCTCGCCCTGCTGCTCCACCACTGCTCCAAAGAAGTTGCAAGTTGCGATCAGCGGCAGGATTGCGACGCCCCCGAAGTCTCTCTGGACAGTGTTCCTCCCTCGGCCGACCTCCCCACTTTGCTTGAGAATGGAGATGGAAGGCGAGCGCAGCGGAAGCGTGGACACCTGCGAGGCGCCGATGAAGCGCCGATCGCGGGCGAAGCCGACTCGGCTTTTGAACCCGAGCAGGCGCAGTCGGGGGAAGGGCAGCGATTGAGCCGTACCGCAGAGGGTCAGGGCACGGAAGAGCAAAGTCGCAGGTGCGTTGCAACGACACTGGGGACTGCAGCCGTGCCGCAAGCCAACGTGGGCGTCGTTGTTCTTTGACTAGGCATTTGGATGTGGTGACGCTCGCGAGTGTTGGCTCGTTCCAGGGAGGCATGTCAATCTCGGAAGGGATCGAGAAGGCCGAGAAGAAGATGCGGGAGAATGGAGGGACCGATGTGAGCCTCGTACAGGTGACGTGATGTCGAGCTGCGGCTCGTCTGAAGGATGGCACGCGCTGAAGCAAGAGACAGCCGTACTCGCAGGCTTCTGGCAGCGACGCACGCCAAGAGTCTGAGGGCAGCGAGGGAGAAGCGGGTGACGCGACGGCGCCTGCAGATGATGACCTGTTGGAGGCCCAAGACCAAGCAGGAAAACGCGAAGAGAAGACCTCCTCGTCCCGCAGTCCATCGGAGGTCAGCAATCATGAGTCGGCGACGCTGGACGCCAAGGGTGGTAGCGCGACTGCGGGGCCGTCGTCAAAGGCAACCAGAAGGGATGGAGCTCATGAATCGGGAGCAAACGCAGAGGCCGCTATGCCGAAGACGCAAACCTCAGAGGGGAAGCCCGAAGGTAATGAAGAAAGCTCTACGTAGCTCTTGAAGACAGGCCGAAGGAAGCTGACCAATAGAAGACTACACGCCAGATCAACTTCAATCAAAGCAAGTCGTTGCGACGGCAAGCCAGCGTCCAGGCAGTGACGAAAGCGCAGAAGCTCTCAGAGGCCCAAAGCTGCAAGCGCAGCTGGTCGACCTTGCTGTGGTGACTTCGCCTTACCGCGACTCGGTCGGTGAGTGATCCCCGAAGGAGACGACGACTGGAACACTCGCTCACGGAAACCACGCCGGACAGCCGTCGATTCTGCAGACCGTTCCCCGGCTTATCGACGCAAGGAGAACGAGTTCTGGATGCTGCGCGCGCTGCCGCTTGCGTCCACGTACCGATTTGCGCTGCATGACAAGCGCATTCCGGACGAAGTGAGGGTGCATATTCCGGAGCATGTGATGATTCTTTCCCCTCTGTGCACCATGCGGATGGAGAGGGAAGGACCACACGACAGATGCTGGTCTACCCAGGGATCCTTCGGGTCTGGGGGACTGGGAACGATTGCTGCCGTGCGCATCAACTTCTTTTCCCTCGCGCTGACCAAGGGATGCGAAGTGGCCTTGGAGACGACAAGCAGCGCCGCAGAAGGCGTGACGGATGAGCTTTTCGACGACTACTTCAACTTCGGCGACGGCTGCTCGACGGTTGAGGAGCTTACGAGCGCCAACGGTTTGGTCTTGAAAGACATGAGGGGCCAAGGGGGAAAGTCCTGCATCGGTGAAGCTGGGATCATCTGCCGCGTAACGCGTGTGAAGGGCTCCTTGATTGGAAGGCACCTCATTCGTACGGTGAGCGTCATGCGGCGAAAGTATTACTCCAGGTGCGCAATAGCTATCCATCATGCCGTCCAGAAAAGCAGAAAGAGCAACACTGAAGGCGGCGTTGTTTGCAACCTGCAAAGGTACCACCCAACGAAGGACTTGTCGTGGTTTCCGCCGTTCGCGTCGAGCTCGAATCTGGTGGTGGGGGACGGCGATTCTGCTGCCGTGCACAAGTGCCAAGACCTGCCGCTGACGATGACCATCGTGGTGCATCTCCGTCGCGGAGACATGGTGGAAGGGATGAAGCGGTGGGTCCCAGATGAAGCAATCACTCAGCTTCTCACCTCGCTGGTTGGCGTTCTTCGGCCCTTCGAAGAGGGAGCTTCGTCGATGAACCCGATGGATCATTGCCCAGCGTCGATCTCCTCGTCATCGGCACTGAGACCTGAGATGCGCTTCGTGCTTCACTTCTTATCTCAGGTGCGATGCCGATGCCGACGAGCGCGTTCCTTCCAATGCCGGCATCTCGAATTCACCAGGCGTGAACACAGGGCTCTCCGGAGGCGTTTCCCATTGGGGAGTGGAGCAGCATTCTGAATGGCCTGCACCGCGAGCCGCAAACCAGATTTGTGCCGCACCTGAATGGCACGGAGAGCGCTTTCGTCGCCTTTACGCACATGGTGGAGGCAGATATCCTCCTTCACGGCCAGTCCTTTTTTGCATCGGTCCCGGCCCGGATCTTCTCGACAGGTGTTTCCAAGAACTACGCGGAGCGGGGAACGCGGCGGCAGAAGGTGAGAAATGCTGAGAAGCAGTGCTGAGAAGCAGTGCTGCAAAGGCATACGGTGAGGAGCGGGCACTGCCCAGGCTTCTGCTTACCCAGATTGCTTCCAAGGTTCACATGGAGACGGACGAGATTCCCGACCGAGTGTTCGATTTTGACGGCTTCTTTGATGACGCGTTCCGGAGCCGCGTGGCTGCCCGAGCGTGCGAAAAGATGAATGCGATTCGATCGTCGCCTGACCGTGCAGGTGTTTGCAAGTAATGTTGAAGATGCGGGCCTCAGGAAGGAGGAACGCCCTGTCCAGTCCTTTGCTGTGCCGTCGCGCTGAGGCCATGAAGCAGTTGTACCCAAGAGACGGGATTATACTCGAGCCTTCGAAGCATTGCTTGCCGAACAAGCAATATCCAGAGTAACGCACAGCTTCGCCGCATCACTTCTGCAGTTCATCTCCTTCCAAGACTCCCGATCCTCTCGACAGCGTCCGTAGCCATGCCGCGAGCATACGGACACGGGACAAGGACAAGGACACGTCCATCATACACAGCATCCTTATTTTGTGAAACGTTTCTGAGCTTCGGGACGGACGGACAGACAGAACCAATTTCTTCCATTTTACGCCGCAGTCGGTGGCTGCCGTCCGCGCCTCGTTGTGTGCCACTTTGGGTCAGTGGAGCGCGCCAAACTTCCAGCATCGGCTAGCGATGAGAAGAGCGAGCATCGCGTTCCTCGCGCTGCTTCTCGGTGCCCTGCTTCTGCTCCTGCAGTGCGGCGGAGACTTCGCTCAAGTGGGGGAGGCACAGGATCAAGGCGTCTTCGAGGAATCGGCGGTTGTTTCGCGTGGATTGGGCGATGTCGACGATGCCGTCGACTTTGAGAGCACCGGGGCGGATCTGGAACTCGCTGCGAGCCTCGAGCGCCTCGGCGATTCGCCGGAGACACTCGAAGAGGTCTTTGGCTTCGCACGCGAACTTGCGGCCTCCTCTGGAGACGAGGTGTTGAGCGACTTCGTGGACGCTCGCACTGCACAGGGCCCTCAGCGCAGGTGCGGCCAAGGCCCCGGGAGTTTCCGCGTTGACGGCGAAAGCTGAGGAAAGAGTGACTTCCACCGATCGTCTTTGCTTTCAGGAACCTGCAAAGGGTGATGCCGGTCACTGGCGCTTCGACTCGAATAAGCAGCTCCACGCACGTCAGCGTAGAGCGAAAGGCGCGTTCAGGCGTGAGCTCTGGCGCGGACGCGGAAGCAATGCCCTTGGCCGCACTTGGCATGCCCCAGCGTGCCTCGCGGGCAATCGTCGACGAGCCAGAGGAAATTGGTAAGCACTCCATTCAAGCTTCATCCTTCCGGAGGCGAAGTAGGAAGTGTGAGCCGGACAGAGATCGGATGCTGGGTCGAGGCCCTTAAGATGGAGGAATTGTCGGGACAGAGAGAGAGAAAGGGAGAGAGAGAGAGAGAGAGAGAGAGAGAGAGAGAGAGAGAGAGAGAGAGAGAGAGAGAGAGAGAGAGAGAGAGAGAGAGAGAGAGAGAGAGGAAAGAGAGCGAGAGACTTGAGGAGACTTCGGCCGAAGTGCTCCTGTGTAGCGCGCGAGCTGTTCAGATTCTCTCTTTGCGTTGCCGTCAAGAGGGGGGAAAGCAGAGCAGGAGATAGGCGCCCCGAGCTGCAACGGCTTCTGACCCTCCAGATTCCCTAGATCATTCGCCGGAGTACCTGCGCAGGGAGAAGGAGTTCTGGTTGATGCGCTCGCTGCCGCTGGCGGCGGCGTATCGCTTTCCGCTGCATGACAAGAACATCCCTCAAGGCGTGAGAAGGGATATACCGACCCACGTCATGGTCAGTGCGCCTCTGTGTACCATGCGGATGGACAAGGCGGCGCCGCGGGACAAATGCTGGACGGCCCAGGGGTCTCCCGGCGGCGGAGGAATCGGGGCCATGGCTTCAATTCGCATCAACTTCATATCCTTTGCTTTGACGAAGGGATGCGACATCGCGTATGAGCCATCGCCGAGCCTTGGTCACAAAGAGAGCGTTGTCGTCTTCAATGATTACTTCAACTTTGGAGACGGGTGCCATACGGTGAAAGATCTGACCGAGGGCACGGGGCTAATCCTGAAGGATATGCGCATCCCGGGGGCAAAGTCATGCATCAAGGAGCTCGGAGTCATTTGCCGGGTGCGGCGCGTCAAAGGCTTCATGTCCGGTCAGCATCTGGTCCGCACGATAAGCATGTTGCGGCGCAAGTACTACTCGAGGTGCGAGCCATCTTCGGATGTCCTTCACACATGCTTCAGCTCACCCAGCAGCTGCTCTGACGTCTTTCCAAGGTATCATCCGACGAAGGACATGCTGTGGTACTCACCCTTCGCGTCGGCCTCCAACTTGCGAGTGGATGACAGCAAGCTCGGGTGGCCTACTTGTGAGGATCTCCCGCTGACGATGAATGTCGTGCTGCACGTGCGGCGAGGAGACATTCAGGATGGAATGACGAAGAGATGGGTGCCCGATCTCGCCATCACCCAGCTCCTAGAGCATCTGGTCCGGGCTGTGAAGGATTTCGAGGAGCTTCCGTCGGGCAAGAGACCGAGAGACCAGTGCCCTCCGCTTCCGAAGTCGAAGCCCCTGCCTCGGCCTCAGATGCGATTCGTCGTCCACTTCTCCTCTCAGGTTTGGATCAAAGAAAAAAGCGTAGAGCTGTTGATGACCTCATCTGACAAGTCACATGGCAGGGATCACCCGAGGCGTTCCCCATCGGAGAGTGGAGCAGGACGCTGAGGGTCCTACAGCACTCACCACGGACAAGATTTGTGCCTCATCTCAACAGCTCGGAGAGCGCTTTCGTGGCTTTCACACACGTCATCGAGTCGGACATTCTGCTGTACGGCCATTCTGCCTTTTCGTCGGTGCCAGGGCGATTCTATACGACGGGCGTGGCCAAGAACTACGCCGAGAGGAGAGTTCCGCGTAAAAGGGTGAGAAGCGCCTTCCTTCCTCTGTCATCATCCTTGCCAAGGTGGCCGCAGTTGCTCCTCCTCACGCACTCTCTACCACCAAATCAGGGACCGAAGGAGAAGTTGATCGATAAGCAACTGGAGCCGTCGTACGATTTCAATGGATTCTTCGACGAAGGCTTCCAGGGCAGAGTGGTGGCTCGGGCCTGTGAGAAGATGAGAGCGATCCGGGAGTCCCGCGACCATTCGCGTGTCTGCGTGTAGAGTCGATCGATGGGCAAGTGCCAGGACAGGTCGAACCAGAATGAAACCTTTCAAAGCTTCGTCCGCGGCACGTCACCATGGCGTCGTGCCTACGCGCTCCGTCGTGACTCTTCTGAAAGTCGCCCCTCTCCATTCTGACGTGCCTCGGAGGCGTTCGATGGTCTCCGAGTCCACGATGGGCTCGACTTCTCCACAGTTCGCGATGGGTCCGTCGTTCCCTTGGCCGTCGCTAGCCCCGAAGCCGTCGAAGCACATGCAGTCGCCCGTCTCCCTGTTGCAGATGCCCCGATTGCTGCATTCCGCAAACTCCTTGGTGCCCCTGGTAATCTCGACGCTGCGATCATCGATGGAGTCGACATCGGTGGAGGTGAGGGAGATGGCCGGGACGTCGCCAGTGGGATACCGAAACTCGATGCGAAATATCACACCGGCCGCTGAGCAGATGGTCGACCCTCCTGCGCTCGGAGAGTGCTCGAAGACCCGCACATCACCAATGCTGCCCAGTGCTTCGAGGGCTGCCTCTAGCTGTGCCGTTGTCGCCGTGACCGGGACTGCGCCTGTCTGGTGCTGCCGAAACGTGAGCCGAATCGTGCCGTCCATCGCGGTGTCTTGGCAGGAAATCTGCTGGAATTCATTGACCTGGCCGGTCGTGAGCGGGTCGTCTCCGAACGGACAGCTTCTCTCCGTGCAGTCGTAGCCCACGTAGCCATCTTCGCAGTAGCAGCCCTGGACCATTTCGTAGTCCCACGTGGCCGGCTTGTTCGGGACCTGGCCATACGTGAGACCCGCGTCGTCGCCGTTCACGGTGGCAAGCTCCGCGAGCTTCTCCATGCTCAAGCACTGCCCTTTGTTGTTGCAGATGCCGTCCCCGGGATCTGGGCACTTGAGAAGGTCGCAGGAAGCCCCCTCGAAGTTGCCATCGCAGATGCAGAAGCCGGTGGCCCGGTCGCAGATCCCTCGGTTGGAGCATTCCATGCGGCTGTTGTCAAGGTGCGCCACGTCGTTGGCGGTGGGAAAGGCAAACCACGGCCGGCCCAAGGGGCAGAGCCGCTCCGAGCATGCTGCGCCGGTCCAGCCCGCGCTGCACTCGCAGCGGTAGGTCGGGACCCCCGTGCAGGTGCCATGCGCACTGCATTGGATCTCCCCCACGCACTTTGTGACGGTCCGCTCGACGTAGCCGCAGTCGCCCCTCTGTCCCGGTCCTCTGACGCTCGGGTCCAGTCCGTCTCCCGTTGAGTAGCCCGTTTCGCACGTGCAGCTCCCGGTCCTGGTGTCGCAGGTGCCTCGGTTGGAGCAGATGTCGTCCTCCCGCGTGCCTTTCGACACCTCCGTGATCGACATGGGGTCCACGGCAGCCGGGGGAATCAGCAGACTGTCGTCCTCGATCAGCAACGGCACGTCTCCAAAGTCTTGGAGAAACGTCACGGTGAAGGCGTGGCCTCCCATGGTGCAAGCGGTGGTCGTGACGCCCTGGAAGTTGACGCTGACGCCGTCGAGGTACTCGTTGCTGATGCTCGGGATTGCGTCCAGCGCGTTCTGGACATCCAGCGCCGACGCGTCATGGCGGATGGGCGTCGTCGTGAAGCCTCGGAAGAACAGCGTGAAGCTGCCGTCGACGGCGGTGCAGGTGATCTCCTGCACCTCGTTCTGCTGCGGCGTCCCGCCATCCGTCAGCGTGGTCAGGGGATCGTCCCCGGTCGGGCAGTCCAGCAAGGAGCAGTCGTATCCGCTGAACCCGACGTCACAGTCGCAGCCATGGACCATCTCAGCGTCCCACTGATTGGCGTAGGTGTAGGTGGCGCCGTCTCCGGGGTCCATCTTGTGCGCGTAGTGCTCCATGCTGAGGCAGGCGCCGCGGCCGCTGCACTGCAGTCCGCACTCAAGCCGTTCGCAGGCGGCCCCCGTGAAGCCAGGCCGACAGAGGCACTGTCCGGTCCTGGTATCGCATATGCCCATGTTCGAGCACTCCTGCGGGTTGTGCGCATCGTCGATTCCGGCCGCCAGGTCTGACCACGCGAAGTGCTTCGGGCATTCCCGGAGGCTGCAGTCTCCCCCCGCATAGCCCTCGAAGCAGGCGCAGACTCGATTGGCTGTCTTGCACTCCCCATGGCCGCTGCACAGGTTGGGACACGAGTTGGCGGACGCGAACTCCACCAGAGCAGCCGCGGCAACGAGCAGCACCAGCATCTCTCCTGCTTTGCAACTGAGGCAACCTCAGACAATGATGCACACAGACAAGAGTCGGAGGATGCCCCGTCTACAGTGCGCAAGGCATGTCATCCGAAGCAAGGCGAGGCCGCGTCATCCATGCTGAGACAACGCCCGGACCCTGCAGAGGACAACTGGAGCGTCGAGAACTCGCAGGTCCGGAAATCTTGCAAAAAGTCCGGGAGCCTGAATCTCCGGAACGCTCCGAAGCATGTCCATGGCGGTATCATTGACTAACTGTAGTACCAATATGGTGCCGGAAGTACAATGTACTCAAGTATTCTCTACAATGCAAGGTACCATGCGCAAGCGTCAGCTGATCATTGGGCGCAGATGCCTCATTTTGGCGCCACGCGGCACCGAAGCCGTCCTACAGGTCGCGCGCGGGACGCGCTTTGTTCCCCTTGGGCAAGCTCTATGGTGGAAGGATGCGTCGCGCTCGCTGGGTTTCCCATGTGGTGGGCCTCCGGAGGTACAGCAGTGAGCCGCATGCCGTGCTAGGTACTATCGTCCCCCGTGCGCATCTGGCCTGAGCCGTTGGACGCGGAGCTGACGCGCGATTGTAAGGCGTGGTCAAGGGCGCCAAGGGCGATGCGATCAAGGAGGCCTTTCGGCGACGCGTGAAGGAGATGCATCCGGACCTGGCGCGCTCGCGAGGCGTGTCCAAGGAGAAGCTGACCAAGGACTTCCAGGTGGATTTACATCTTCACACAGTTTGCTTTGCGACCGAGATCAAGCTGCCTGCGGTCTCTGCACTTTGTTGCGGTCACTCCATTGAGCTGACCCAAAGTTGCGCCCAAACAGGCCCTTCAAGCAGCGTACAAGTCCTTGGTGATCGGGAGCTCCGCGGCAGGGGACGCCACCACCTCCGCCTCGGCAGGATCGTCGCAGGCAGCATTTTGGGACACGCAATGCGAAGAAGACGTGAGCCGGCACAAGACGGCCGCGTTGGAGAAGCTGCCGGTGGATCTGTTCCTTGTTGGAGCGGAGAGAGACTTCTACGCAGCGCTGGATCACGCGTATCACGGCCCGAATCTTCGCATCCGCGATCCGTTCCACTGGCCGATGGCGTTCGAGCTCGAGGTGCGCAATAGGGAGTCGCTACACCCGCACCTTCTAGAGATCACCAGCGGGAGGACCAGGATCGGGTACATCCGCGAGAGGCCAACGAAACAGAAAGAGAAAGGCTCCGCCACATGCGGGGATTGGGGGAGGGACGTATCAGAGCTCGAGCTATGCTTCGCGGGAACGGTCGTCGCCCGAGCGGAGCGCCGCCTCGAGACCCACTGCCGTGAAGGGTTGCCGCCGGAGCTCCAGGACAGGTTGCAGGGCAGTGAGCGCTGCCTGCTCGATACCATCCGGGTCTACAGTTGCGCGACTCCACCAGTTCTTGAAGCCGAGAAGGAGACAAAGGCACCGAGAGCCTTTGCCAGGCAGGAAACGGTTCACGGCATTGAAGACGGGGAGGCGCAGAAAGCCAGGGAACTTCAGGAGAATCTGAAGGCAAGCGCGCAGGCTGCGAAGGAGGACGCAGCAGTACGGGAGAGGGAAATGGAGTTTCTCCCTCCTCTCACGAAGAGCCGATGGCTGCGGAAACGCCGGAAAATGTTTGCAGACAAGGGAAAAGCCAAAGAGGACGGCGTTGAGTCTCGTGATGAGGACGGCGGACTTGACCTCGAAAGCATACCCAATCCGTTTTGGATACAGCCTTCCCCACGGAAGGTACGGAAGACCAAGACCGCAGAGACACCCGCTCCCACCACCATCCGCAGGGCGACGATCTTGCCCTTTTGGTTTTTACGTTGCTCGCATCCAACTGATACTTTCCCTGCCTCTCTTTGTCAAACTAGATCGAGTGGGGTCAAGGCGTTTTTGTGGACTTTCCTCCAGCTGGAGAGGAGGTAGCTACCGTTCTGGGGATGCAGGAGGCGAACGCGGGGCTGTCGTGGGGCACTCGCTTTGAAGCCGTTCCGCGTCGGCCGGAGGAATCAACTGCCCAAGGAGAGTGCGGCGCTTTGAATCACTACTGCCGAGTGGCCTGGTCCGCCGGAGTGGAGCTGAATTACTGGTTCTCCCATGATGGGAAGCTGCGAGCTCGCATCTCGAGGGCCGCGCTACCGGGATCGGACTTGTGGTATTTCGAGCCGCGGTCGGAAGACCACACTTTTGCGAGCTTCTACGTCGAGTTGGATCCGTACCGCGCGCTGAGGCACAGTGCGGGCTGGGGTTCGCTGCACCCGAGCGTCGTGACGCTCACCCTTGCCTACCGAGCCCTGGACATCCTCAATCTCAGGAGCTCAGACGACGAGCAGCGGCTTGCACTGCCGCAGACGGGAGGCGTCTCCACTCGGATGCACCCTGGACAGGAGGGACGCGCTTCTGATGGACAGCTCTTCGGCTTCAGTCGGTGGTTTGGCAACAAGTCTCCACCCGAAGGCGAGGAGGGAGTCGCGTCGGTGCCGTCCCCGCTGTTGGTGAATGCCAGGGAGAGGGCAAAAGCCCTATCGACGGCGAGCATGGACATCACAAGCCGCATAGGCCATGTGCTCGGGTTCCGAAAATTCGACCCCGTAGCGAATCGGTAAGTAGTCTCTGCAGTGGTCGCCGATTGGTTCTCACTGACGCACAGTTTGCCTGTCTGTTGTAGGAAGAAGAAGCAGGAGTTGCACGCCAAGATTTTGAACAACCTCGAGGCGCGCCGAGCTAAGGGCGCTTCGCGCGATGAGTAGCCGTTGGTGCCATCCAGGCGAAAGCATTTCCAATACACATGTGCGGATGCTTCTCGGTCCCTTGCACCGTCTTTCCCGGACCCACCGGTCTTTCATCCTTTCTGATGCCGACGGCGATGCTGAAGCTACCGTCACCTATCGAATTGCCGTTCTCTGGAGCCTCTGTATCTGCTGCCCTCAGGGAAGACCGGGGCCTCGCCATCTTGCATCTCTGGGTCACTCCACAGGCTGGGCGCCTTCCTGGGTAGCTGGAAGGCGAGCTGATCAGCTTCAAGCGACAAGACTCGCCCCTTCTCCGAACCGCTGTTGGCCGCTTCCCGATCAAGTCGCCCAGAAGACACGTAGTCTTCGATCTGCTTCAAGTGGGCCTCTAATAGTCTGGATGCCCGATCTGCCAGTTCCTTGGCTTGCAGCACCACCTGGACTTCTCGCTCCAAGGCGTTGCGGTCAACGCCCTCGATCAGGAGCGTGACCGGCGCGATCGCCTGGTCCGGGTCGTCGACAACCGACGTCGCGATCGTCGCGAGGAACCTAGCCAGCCGATCTGGCGATGTGAGCGCCCGTGCCGACGCAGATCTCGGATCCATGGACGCCAGCTCCAAGTCAAAGTTCTGCTCAATAGGGGTGTACGTCATCTGACCGGGCGGCCCTTGCGCCACCAAAAACTTGTGTGCCAGGCCGAAGGCCGAGTAGGTCAGGAAGCCCACCACTACCAGAATCAGCCCTGCCAGATCCTCCAAGGTGAAGGACTCGGCGTCATCGCCCATGAAGATCTCCAGAGTGAAGGCGACATTTGTCACCGGCAAGGCCAAGGCATTGGAGACGACAAGGAGGACAGCACTGCCACGCTTCGTGATCAGCAGCAGCGTGATGTTGTACAGGAAGTTCACAATCACATACAGTGCAAAGACGTAGCCGGATCCTTCGCATTCGAATCCCGGATTTGGCGCCGGGTTGGTACCCAAGAAGCACTGGAAGCCGCCGGACATTTGGTTTTGCATCTCGAGAAAGCTCAGGCCTCCGAACGGTTGCAGCATCATCAGCGGCAAGAACAGGAAGCCCAGAAGCTCCTGCCAAATGGAGACCATCGTCGTTGTGACATATACGTTCAGGTCTTCCTCTTTCATGTGCGTCTCCTTGTACACGTTGCTGAAAGCTCCAGGGATGACACTCACGACGAAGAGAGCAATGGCTGTCGCGCTCACGGCAGAGGTGGCACCGGCCTGGTCATCGCCTTTGAAGATGCCCATCGCGCCCACCACGCAACCAGACACGATCATCACCGCTCCCACCAGCTGGTGCCTCTTGAAGCTGCGGCCGAGCTGAAGCCAGGAGATCAGGATGGTGATTGGAATAACGCTTTGGTTGATGAGGGTCTGCAGCTGCCCCGGTGTGCCCGCGCCGCCCAGCGCGCCCAGCGTCGACGACGCCGCATCCAACACGCCCATAACGAAGAAAGCCCAGTGAAGAGCACCGCTACCGACCAGCTGCCTCCACGTGCTTCTCTTTTCGCAGGAAGAAGAACGAAGAAGACAGGTCAAAAGCCACCGGTGCTTGGGGTGTCGAGGATCGTTGGTCGCGATACCTTTTGTGCACCGCCAGCACCGCGCTGTGGCTTCATCTGATCCGCGACAATGGTGTAGAGCAGCACAGGCAGCGCTTGGCCCAAGTAGAGCACGGTGGACCACTGCGACACGAAGAACTCAAAGTTGTGCTGTCCATCGCTGCTGCTGAAGCGATTCAAAAGCTTCTTGTACAACAGCGAATTTGCCGCGCACACCACCACGCTGAGCGTGACATAGAACGAGAGGATATACGACTCCCGCCTTGTCGTCGCATTGTGCAGGTCATGGAGCACCTTGGCGTCTTCCGAAAGCTCTTTCTTTGCTTTCTGCAACGAAACGACGAAACAACTGAGCTCAGGTTTGCGGATTGGAGCACAAAGCGCCAGTCTTAACGGACCTTTGGCAGCAGCGCTGACGCCTCTGTCTCCACCACCATCTGCACCCAGCAAAAAAGCGGACTTATCCTACTCAAACATCGGGATTTTGCCGCTCTTTCCGTGCGTTTGTGCTCAAATCCCTCATTTGAATTTATTTCTAATATTAACCGTTGTGACCGTTCAGAAAATGGCATATTTATGAAGACCTGCGCAGACTGCGCGTGGCACGGAGGACGAGACCCCTTCGCGATCGGCTGACCGCTTGGGTCATCACTGCTTAGGAGGACGGAAGCGAGGCTTCGAAGAAGAGCAGGATCATGTGGTCCCGATGACCCCAGAATTCCCCCCGAAAGGCGAAGAGCGAGAAGCTGCTAGCTTCTTTGGACCTCTGGCAAGGCTTTCCCGTTGACCTAAGATCCGCTTATCAGCCGGCGATGTCGTCATAGCTTCTTCTGGAGCGCTGCTGTGGCGGTCTGTGCTCTGTGCGCTTCCTCCGAGGAGACCTTGGGCCACTGCGAGATGCTTGCTCAGCGACTTGGTGCCCTACTCTGGCGCCCACGCCAAGCTTTGCTGAAGGATGACGCGGCGCGGCACCTTGCAAAGGCCGCGGCGCGAATCAAGCTCAACGACCAGGACATTGAGGAGAACTTTACCAAAGGCTCCGGCAAAGGTTCGCTATGGCCGAGGCTATGGCCGAGCAGTTTCCGGCGTGTCGATGCTGATGAAGATCGCTCAATCGTGGGACACTGCGCAGGGGGTCAGAAGGTGAACAAGTCGGTCAACTGTGTGCGCTTGGTGCACACGCCGACGGGTGTGCAGGTGCGGGTGCACCAGGAGCGTTCATTGGCGGCGAATCGGAAGATAGCGCGCAAGCTGCTGGCCGACAAGGTGAGTGAGGAATCCGCAGCTTCGCCTTCGGGCCAACAGCTGGGGAACCCCGGCACTCATTCGCTTTTCGCCGCTGAACAAGGTCGATGCCTTTCTTAATGGCTCCGAGAGCCGAATTGCGAAGAAGCAGGACGTAGTGCGGCAGCGGAAGCAGCGGGCACGCCGACGAGCGAAGAAGAAGCATGCGGAACTTGCGGAAGCCAAGGCAGCGGCTGGAGAGACGGACGGGGACGATCGGGATGCCGACGATAGCGGTGGTAGGGGTGCTGATGCTGATGCTGATGCTGATGCTGATGCTGATGCTGATGCTGATGCCGACGCCCATGCCACTGACGACATTGAACTTCGGCAGTCTGCTGAGTTCTCTTCAGAAGCAGCAGCGGCTGACGATCGCCGCGTCTGAGATGCCAAGCTCCATCAAGCATATCTTGGAAGAAGCTCCAGGGGAAAACTTAGGACCTATTGCTTTCGCAGAGTCAAGTTTTGCACGCATATCCCTGTCGGCCGTGACAGCAACGCAGAAGACAGACTTGAAAGCGGCCTCAAAGGAGCAGCTCGGTAGCCCGTGATCGCGAAACCAGATCAACAGCCTTGAGAAGAACGGTCGTTCGGATCACCGCATCTCATTCCTTCCACCACTTAGAGCGATTCGAGGGTATAGGTCTGCGTCTCGACTTGCGTCACGCCGTCGATGGCCTCCATGCCCTGCCACAGCAAGCCCCCGAAAGTCAAGGATCCTCCGTGTCAACTCGAGGCGCCGAAGGGACGATTCTCTGCCTTCTCTCAGGTCGCACGCACCTTCAGGAATTCGGCTTCAGGTGCAAAGCCAGCTTCTTCCCAGGCACCGAAGCTCTCCGCTGGGAGCGTCATGATGACCTTTGGAGGAGAAAAGTCATGGGAACAAAGAGGGAAGGAAAGCAAAGCGTCATCTGAGGATGCCTGCGCCCACCTTGAAATCCATGCACGATCCGCAGACGACGCGTTGGACCGTCGCGCCACTTTCCTTGATTGCCGCCAGATTCGCGCTGAGAAGCTCCTGAAACGTGAATCGCGTTACCCGCAGCTCCAGGTCTCCACTACGAAGCCTTCCGAATCGCAGCTACTCCACCACTCCGCCGAGGTGGAAGTCGATTCACAGCGCTCAGCAGAAACACCGCGCCAAAAGCGCATCATTTATGCTCAGCTACCGAGCGCGATGTACGGCCACACTTTGTCAGGAGCATTCCTACCTGCAAGGCGGTCAAGCTGGCCTTTTCGTTGTCTGGGCAATGGCATCCACTGGATTAGCCGGTCAGGATCGTCGCATCAACGGGGCCTCTTGCTGCCGACCTTCGCTCCACTTGCAGCGCCACTCGCGCGCGACGTTTTCGAAGGACACGTTGCTGGTGATATCGGGCATTGTGACTTGTCAGGGGCTGCGCACTAGACCAGATTCCAGATTCCAGATTCCAGATTGCTTTGCTGAATGGACAGCTCATCACTGACGGTGTATTTCGTAGTCTGTCACCCAGCGCCGCCGTGCGATCTCGCCGGAATCTCTCAAGGCAGTTTAAACACGGCCGGCGGACGTGGGCTCTGTTTGACCCAAAGATTTTCGCTGCTACGGCCTCCAAAACGATTCTGGTCGATACTGAGCGAGCTTGCTCCTGTTGTTGGAGTCGCAATAGCTTTCCGCAGCAACGAAATCGCCCGTGCTCACGCCGCGAAGCCGACTCCGTGCGTGCGTCTGATGATCGAGGCATTGATTACCCGTGAAGACTGGGAACTTTTCACACAAATCAATAACCAATGGCGTTATCTTCTACCTTCTTTTAAGTCGACTGTCTTGCTAGCTATTGCTTCTACCACTTCCTCGATTTGGCGGAGATGGTCTGCTGCTCCATCGCGACCATTTTCCACTCGAGCGGCTCGGGCCCCTCCAAGCATCCGAGGAACACTAGCTCGGCTTCGCCCGGCGTCTCAACTATGCTGCTCGGTTGCTCCGGATCTGGCTGCGCCATGTCATACGTGTCGACGAACGCGACCTTGACATCCATTCTTGCCCAAAGCTCGGGCTCTTCGCGCTGCATCTCGACTTCAAGCTCTTCCTGAGGGAGCGTCGCGCTCATCGGCTCTATGCCCAATGGCGCCGCAAAGAACTCTTCTCGTTGGTACCGATTCGCGAAGCTGAAGCATCTCATACCGACGATGCAGCAGCGCCTAAGGTCTACCTGCTTCATCTGAATCTTGGTTGGATCGCTCTCCGCGATCAACCGCATCATGAGCATGATGGGTACTTGCGCGTTGGACGTCTCGAACAGCTGGTTGCTCATCACATCCTGCAAGAGATTGAAGCCCTTTCTGCTGGCCTCCTCGTCTCCGAGAAGCGCAGTGAGCTCCTTGCTCACGTCGTTGCCGCGGTTCGCGTGGTGGACCGCGTGCACCCAGTAGTCGCGGGAGCTCAAAATCCCGTGAGTCACTCGGAACGCCTGCGACGCGCCCTCGACGAACTCGTCCACGTCCACCTCGCGCAGCTCCTTGTGCCTCAGATTCTCGACAAAGATTCCGGCCTGGCGGTACCACGCAAGATCCGAGGCGATCAGGTCATTCTCGACCAGGTCTCCAAAGAAACCGCAGTAGTCGAAGAAGTCCTCCAGCGAGTCTATCCTCACGCTCTGCTCCCAGCTCCCGTGGCTGGACGAGCAGCCGCGCAAGGCCCCCGCTACTCGAAATTGGCCGAGCCGCGCCGCTCTGCGGCCGATTCTGGCGAGCATCTTCCGGCAAAGACCCCGACGTCAACGCGGTGACGAACAGAATAACGCCGCAGAACAGGCGAATCGCCCCGGATGTCCAACGTGCAAGCTTGGCCACAGGGTACGACCGCCGCTCTCAGTCCACCGACGCGCTGCAGATGGCGCCTCCCGGCCGAGCGGAGGGCTCTCGTGGCGCTTTCACAGGGGCGGACAAGTTTCGCGCAGGAGTTATGAGTCAGCTGACTCAGATTGAACTTGGCGTGTCTGTCCGCTTCTCCGTCCGCAAAGGCGACTTTCGCGCGCTTTTGTGGCCGCCACCGATCCACCATGGCCCCGAAAGCCGGGCTGATTTTGGCGTTTTTCGCGTGCTGCACGCCTCTGGTGGCCTTTCCAGTCCGGCGGGTCACAACCAGGCTGCGCTTGAGCGCGGAGGACAGCTTCGCCACGGTGGAAGCGGAGGTGCAGGAGTACCTCCGGAAGCGGGAGAGCGCCTTGGGCGACGACGATGACTGCCTGAGCCCGCTGGACCCGACGGAGCTGCAGCGCTTCGGGTATGGGCGCCTCGTGGGCAAGTTCATGGACTTTGGGGGCTACATCGCCGTGTCCAGGAGGTTGGGCGTGCCGGTGTCACCGCCGAGGCCCGACGAGGTCATCCCGGACCTGACGGAGAAGCCTGACGAGAAGGTGCCCTGGATCCTGGAGCAGCAGACCTCGCCGGGGGCGCTGGCGATGGGCCAGGCTTTGGAGGAGCGGCTGGCCCAAGCGCAGAAGCTTAGTGACCCAGAGGAGCGAGCGCGCATCGCGATGAGAATGCAGCAGGGCGCGGTCGAGCGCTCGCAGACCGAGCTGGAGCCCGCAGCAGCGCGTCGAAAGCGCCGCTCGAAGCTCAATCTCAGCCCGCAAGGCGTCTGGACTCCGGATGAGGAAGACACGGTCACGTTGCAGCCCTTCACTCTGAGCTTGCTTGAGAGGTATTGCGTGTGGCGCTTTCGTGCGCCTTTCTTGGTCCTGGCCCCTGCTGGTGAAAGAAGAAGAAAAGCGCTCAACCGGACGCACGAAATTGTAGGTCTAGCATAGTGCTGGCGCTGGGCTGCTGGGCGTTGGTGCACGGGCGGGCAACTAGGTATGTGGAAGACGCCTTGGCACAGGCAGCGAGCGTTGTGATGCGCACGTCGCTAACTCTCGCGCGTTCGGCCTGCCACCCATCAGCGAGGTGATCGAGCTTGGATTGAATCCAAATGCGATTGAGGTGGCGCGGTTCGTCGGGAGAGGCATGGCAGCGGCGTCCGTCTTTGGAGGCGTGGGCTGTGGGATCCTTGCCAAGGACAAGAACCGGAGCGTCCCGCTGTGGGTGATCAAGGGTGAGAGCAATCGAGGCATGATGACGTCTGCATTTCCTTTCTTACTCGCTGGCATTCACCTCTTCTCTTGATCACAGGTCTGATGTGCGGCGCTGCTGCGGTGTTGGAGATTCGTAATGCCGATGTGTTGCCGGTTGTCGAAGAGAAAGGCGACGAAGCGGAGGAGTGAGCACCAGACCGCACCTGGCCTGGGGCCAAACCAACCCAAACCAAACCAAACCACTTCCAGAGTCAGCTGAGATTCGGTTGCCAACGGCATTGGTCATCCGGGTGTTTGAAAGTGTTCAAAACGCTGATCTCATTGTCTTCATTGGGTGCTTCGTTTCTTTCTGCGAACCGTACACAGGACGACTGGTCCGGGGCCGACTTGCCAGGGGCTTTTGCCTCGGATTGACGTGAACTCCAACTTCACGCCGCCGCGTCTCCGGGCCCTTCCGGCCGCGCAGCTTCGTTCCTTCCGCAGTGCCTGAGATAGGTGCTACTAGTGCAAGAGACCGAGGTCCCAAAGCCTCGCGGCAGGTGCTCGAAATTCGAGCCGCTGCTCGGCCTCGTGGTCCGCTCCCAAGCACGAGCCAGAACATTGGTCCGGGACCTTGAAGTCGGACCTTCCGGCGCGACTCGGCCCTCCATTGCCTCCCGTTCGTGCCCTTGCTGGCATTTCTTCCTTGAGAGGCGCCTCCGTAGGCTAGTGGAGCAGACTGTCGGCTCCGAGACCCCGGGGCGGCTGCGGCCTGGAAACGGAAGCCCCCCATGGCTGCGGAGGAAAGTGTGACCGTCGCCGTGCGGGTGAAGCCGCCGGACCGGAGGACTCGGCGGGAGCACCAGGAGCTGGCCGTCACTCCAGATGCGATGGAGAGCGGGAATGCGCTGGTGGTGACGGCGGACGACGCTCGGTGAGAAAGTAGCCTGATGCAGCCTCCGTAACGCCATCTGCTGCACAATGCAGGAAATCTCACGGTACAACCTTCAAGGGAGCGCACGTTCGCCTACGACTTTGTCCACTGGAGCATGGACAGGGAAGATCCAAACTTCGCTGGACAGCAGGTCGTCTTTGACGACGTCGGCTCGCCAGTGGTCACCAACGCGCTTCGGGGATACAACATCAGCGTGTTCGCCTACGGGCAGACGGGCAGTGGAAAGACATACACAATGCTTGGTACGATCCTTACCCGAGCATGCGTTTCCACTTTTTGGCGGCGCCATTGATCTTTGAACCTGGAATGAATAGGCGGAGCGGACAGCACGGACGAAGCGAACTGGGGACTGGTGCCGCGGATCTGCGCGAAGCTCTTGGAGATGGCGCCAGCCAGCCTGCCGGGAGGTCCCGAAAAGGCCGTCAACGCCCTGGAAAAGAGCGAGACCAGAAGCTTCGACGCCTCCACGGCGAGCAAGGGCGAGTACACAAACTCCTACGAGGTCACCTTCGTCGAGGTGTACATGGAGCGTGTTCGGGATTTGCTGGCCGAGTACACGCAGGAAGACACGGCCTCCACTGCCGACTTTGGAGACGCGTCAGATCGTTCCCATACTGACACCGGGAGTGAGGCCAATTCTCCCAAGAGCAGGACCCTCAAGGTATGACGCTTCCGTCGCGGAGTCGAGCGTTGGTCACTAAACGAGAGCCCCTTCAGGTCCGGGAAGATCCCAAGGGAGGGCCGTATGTGCCCGGGGCGCGCAGACTCCCCGTCAACACGGTTCAGGTGCGTTGTCCGCTTCAGAAGCGGCCTTTTGCGAAGTGTCCTAAGGCATCGCTCCTCCAGGCGATTCAAGACGTGCTCAACGCTGGAATGCGAAGTCGGTACACGGCCACCACGGCCATGAACTCCGTCAGTAGCCGGTCCCACGCGATCTTCACGCTGACGCTGAGGCGGTCCATGGTCGATGCCGACGGCCACACGAAGCGGATCACGTCCAAAATCAACCTCGTAGACTTGGCCGGGAGCGAAAACAGCCGCTCCGCAGACACCAAAGGTACTCGCTCCACCAATGCTCATGGCGCCGCAACCGACCTGACCTCCACGGTCAACTTTCATCTTTCTAGGCACGAGGCAGCGCGAAGGGGCCTACATCAACAAGTCGCTCTTGGCTCTCGGTCGCGTGATACAGGCTTTGGCCAGGAACCACTCCCGCCGTCTTTCACAGGAGCCTCCGCATTCCGAGACGCCCGCGACGCGGGTCCCATCGCCGCCTGCGACGCGGGCCCCATCGCCGCCGTTCGGCACGCCGCAGTCGGTTGGATCGTCCATTTCGGTATCTCCCAATGCCTCTAGTCCACGTGCCTTCGGTTTCGCCAGCGATTCCGATCACGCGCCGCGGCGAGGATCCCTCCGAGCTCACATGGAAAGGTCAGCGTCCGCGGGCGAGCATCTACCCTATCGAGACTCGGTGCTCACCTGGCTGCTGAAAGAGTCGCTCGGTGGCAACGCCAAGACAACCATCGTCGCGACCGTGCGACCCGATCGAGCGTACCTGGAGGAGACGATCAGCACGCTGAGGTATGCGACGGTCGCGAAGAGGATCGTGACCAGGGCCAAGGTCAACGAGGACCTCAGTGCTGCGAAGGTGAAAGCCCTCCTGAGCGAGGTTCACAGCCTTCGGGAACAAATCTCGCGGCTTTCCCTCAACGATCGCGCGCAAAGGGAGCAGATCGCGAAGCTCAAGTGCGATCTCGACCAGCACGCGGCGATCCCAAGGTCACAATCTCCGAAGGATTTCAGCAAGCAGACCATCGCAAGCGTCACCCTAGCGTGCTCGGATGAGGACGCGGACGTCGAGCATCTCAGGAATGGCTCTCGCACGGGGGAGAGTCTCAGCAGCTTCGACTCGGATCACAACGGCGGCATCGTCGACCCGTCCAACACCTCCATCCAGTTTCGAGAGAGCAAGGCACGACGCAAGCGCGGCAGGGAGTCGGTGAAGAACACGGACGCCGCGGAATCTTCCGAGACGGAAGACAGCGACTCGAGCGCTGCGATCCAGATAAAAGGGCGCGTGCTCAAGGGCTTCCTCTTGAAGCTGGGTTCGCTCCGCCGCGACTGGATCCGGCGCTGGTGCGTCCTGATCGTGGACGTCCACCCGCGACTCGCGTACTACTGGGGCCCGGCGGACGACCCGGCCAAGCCGCGCGGGGTGATCCTTCTGAAAGGCGCCTCGGTCTGGAAGGCCACCGACGAGGACGACCAGAACAATCCGTTTGTCTTCGCCGTCACCAGTCCGATGGAACCCTCTCGCATCTGGAAATTCCAGTGCTCGACGGAGGAGGAGACGGCGAAGTGGATGGCCGCCGTGCAGGAAGGCGCAACCTTTCACCACCGAATAAACCCTACGGTGTCCTTATCCAAGCGACTCAGCGAGGTGCGTTGCTTCGTGCTGCTTCTCATCTTGGACCCGCTGCCGGAAGGCTTTGGCCTGATGCTTTTCGTCGTTTCAGGTGAACCTCGCAGCCCTCTCTGAGCGTGCGCGGGACGGATACGCACCGTGCTTGCACGATGACCATGGGAGCCAGGCGCCACAACCAACATACCTGGATCAGGATAGCAGGAACCTCGCGGAGAAGATTCCCGTCGACCACTATACCAGAGGAGGAGGCCAGCTCTGCGGGGTGATGTAGCATAGACCAGAGCTTCGCCCATGAGCCGCTTGTTACCCGGATAAGCGCAGTGCACGTCGAATGCAATGCAATGCGAAGCAATGCAATGCGAGAGAAGCTGAAAAGCATTCGTCAACTCTTTCCGCTGGCTCTTTTTCTCTCGATCTCTCCAGCTCTCCGCCATCTCTCTCCGAGCATTTCTATCGGTTTCCTCTCTGTCTTTTCTCTTTGTCTCTCTTTCGGAAACAGCTACCATCCTTGGGCCTCCATACGCTCTTCGAGCAAGCCAGGGCGACCTCCGAAGGGACCCGTGCGGGCTTCCGGGACCGTCCCTGCCGACGTCACGCGAGCGCGGTCGGTGCCATATCTCCTACGGCTGCACGGGGGGAACGTCAAGTGAGGCTTTGCGTCTCGCAGAGAAGGAAAGGCCAGGAGGCCTGTACTCACAGTTTCCCAGGATCCAGTTCCTCTGCCATGACTGCGCGAAACTCCTCCACGATGTCATGATAGTCTGGGTTGAGGACCTGGTTCTCCGCTTCGATGTCAAACAGGTTTATCTTCTGTCGCGTGCTGGGATCGAGTAGATCTTCCGGATGCATATACAGCTCCTGTCAAGTTTGAGACAAGCACCACTTAGACGAACGCGACAGCTTGCCAAAAACAGAAGCTCTGCATACCTCAGCGTACGGTTTCCGATTCCAGTCTATGCCGTCGATGGTGTGATTCCAGTACATCCATCTCGTGAATCGCCAGGCGTGGGTCCGCATGCTCACACCCATGATCGGACCCTCGACATTCGTGCCGCTCTTGAATCGGAGATGCCATTCGTCGCTGCGTCCAAGGCAGGTGTGGGATCCAACGTACTCGTCCTGGTCCAGTTCCCGATCGATGCAGCGGGGCTGCACGGAAAAGGCCGCGCTCTTGTGCGAACGCGCCTTTGCCACCCCGTCTCCAGCACCGAACAGGTCGGCCAGGCTTTCACCATCCATCCAGGCGAAGGCAGGTCCCGAAGGATCCTCGTCCACTGGTACGCCAGCGAGGTCGGCGAGGGTTGGCAGGATGTCAACCAGCTCTGCGATCTGCATGGTGGACTTTCCCCAGGACTGGGGCTTGTCGGGATCGAAGATGAGGAGCGGGACTCTCGTGTCGGACTCGAACAGCGTGTACTTCCCCCAGCGAGCGCCCTCACCGAGGCTATATGCATGATCTGTCGTGAAGCACACGACGGTGTCGTTTGCGATGCCCAGCCTGTCTAGCTCCTCCATCAACCTCGCAAACTGCATGTCCAAGAAGGTCACTGACGCGGCGTAGTACTTTCGCGTGTCTCGTAAGGCCTTCTGCAGCACAGAGTCCTTCTCAAAGTCCGCGCCGTCCAGGTTGGGCATGTTCTTGGCGAAGCCCCAGCGTTCCGGATCTACGTTGACGCCCTCATAGGTGTGCAGCTGCGCCGGCGTCTCGTGCCCCACCGCGAGGGGCGGTGAGCCCTTTGCGGGCATGCGCTTTCCGGGGATGGGGAAATCGCTCCGGCTTCTGTAGGTCTCGTTGAAGACCTGCCGCGGAAAGTGCCACATGACATGCGGCGCCCGGAAGCCCACGGCCATGAAGAAGGGCTTCTCCGGCGGCCCGTTCCGCGGGGCCTTCTGA
Organism: Pinguiococcus pyrenoidosus; assembly: GCA_019677205.1. Lineage (NCBI taxonomy): Eukaryota > Pinguiophyceae > Pinguiochrysidales > Pinguiochrysidaceae > Pinguiococcus > Pinguiococcus pyrenoidosus. Next base: position 23,067 of record JAAMXY010004238.1, read on the forward strand.
TTGCGGTCCAGCTGATACTGCCGCGCTTGGCGCAGGAGCTGGATCGCCTTCGTGGCAACGCGGTGGTCGAAGAAGAACTCCTCCGGCAAGTCGTCATCGTATGGCAGCGACGTGTCACACTGGCCGTACTTGGGGCAGCCGGCCAAGTAGCTCGGGCTCGCACATCCACCTGGCGGAGTTTTGCAAAAGTCAGACGATGCAGGCCGCCATCCACCGAGCGTCCCGCGCAGGTGTGCAGGCAACGCGTACCAAGATGCGCAAACATGGGGTCCGTCTCCTCCTGCGGGTCGCATCCCCACTCCTGGCTGTAGCTCTCCGGATAGTACTTCCCATTGCGCGCGCTGAACGTGTTGGCCCAGGGTTCCCAATGGAACACCTTGCCGACGCCAAATGCCTCGTAGCCGTGGCCCCTGAAGAACTGGGGCATGGTCGTCGCGTCCACGCCCAAGAAATGCTCCGCGCTACCCTCGAAGAAGTAGACGCCGGACGCGTGGGGCCGCCGGCCGGTCAGCAGAGCGTTCCGACTGGGGTTGCAGCTGGGCGCATTGCAGTAGGCTCGGTCGAAGCGGAGCGCTCGCCTTGCGAAGGCATCGATCGCCGGCGTCACAACCTCCGGGTGTCCATAGCAGCTCAACTGCGGCCTCAAATCGTCGGCCAGAATTAGCAGCACGTTCTTCTTGCTTCGCAGCGACGTCTCCATCTCTCGAAGCCGCCTCTCTCGCTCCTTCAACTCCAGCTCTCGTGCGCGCACGGAGCGCTCTCGACGTCGGAGGCGCTCGCGAAGCGACCGCAGCGTATCTTCCGAGCAAAGCTCGGACAAGCGGGGAGTTCGCTGGCCTTGGCCCACGCATTCCAAAGCGAGACACAGCACCAACGCGAAGCGAAGCATGTTGCCCAGCCACACCACTGGCTGAACGCGTCTCAAGTGCCTCGGAGCGGCGAAGATGCGGCGGAAAGGACGAGACGTCCGCCACTGAGCTCCAATTCGGTTCAAAAGCGCTTCTAGCGGACAAAAAGTGCGGCTTCCGTTGAAGATCTCCGCGTTTTAATATTGTTTTGCTTATAAGTCCAAGACTACCTAATATAATGAAGTCCCCATCGATTATATTGTTTTTAATTTAAATTGTCTAATTCAAAACTCCTTGAAACTGTATTTGTAGGCAATATCGAAACGGCGTGTGAAATCCATGGTTTCTTTTGCTTTGGCGTCGTCCTTCAGCGTCAGCGGCGTGGAGCACCATGTCCCGGGCGCTGCGGGGCGGATGGCGGCGGCTGCAGGGCGTGCGTGGACTAGAGTGTCTCGGCGCGCGTGCGGTGCTGCGGAGAATGTCGAACTCTCCAAAGGGAGGCGAGGATACCAGGGGAGGCATGACGCTGTCGGAGATCTTCGACTACTACAACGTCTTCCAGCAGCAAGTCAGCGAAGACGTCTTTGCGAAGGACCTTGGCTTCTTTCAGAACCATCTGCTGTTTGCCAAGCTGCTGTACTCCGACGACATACGGGCCATCGACTGGAAAGACTTCGTGCGCGGAGCGAAGCAAGCCTACTCGCAGGTATCCCTCGTCCAGCTGCTGTCTTTCGTCGTGGCCAAGCCTCTGCAAGGATTGCTTGTGCGCCAAGATCACGGCCCTGCAGACGTTGGATTCTGCATTCGGTGTCCTGCTGCTGCTGGACAGTCGGGCGTAGCGGCTGCTTGCGATGCCAAGGACATGTCGAAGGCCGGCGGGCCTGAGCTGGATGGTGTCTAATCCCTTGCCAACTCGTAGGTGTTCAAGAGTATGCAAAGTCGCGACGTGGTTGTGCATGCGGTGCTGCATGTGAGCAACAGCGAGGAGACGCAGGAGGCTGCAGAGCGGAGTACCAGTACGCCTGACAATGGGGAGACGCAAGAGATCGTGCAGCTCATTGCGCCGGAGGGGGTTCCGCCAGATGGAAAGTTCCGGAGGCTGCAGAAGATGGTGGGCGAGAGGGTCTTCGACGTCGTGTGCCGCACGCTCCACTTCGGCGCCGTCGTGAATCGCAAGATTTTTGAGTCTGTTGACGTCGAGGTGCGCCGGTGTGCGGTCACCGACGCGTCCCGCTTCTCCTTCATGAACCGGGTTGAGCGGGAGATGGTGTTCTCGTCCGTCCGATGGATCGAGCCGAACAAGAATCTCCTGGAGGACTTTGAGGCGGAGATGAATCGTGTCGAGGAAGAGGTGTGGGCAAAGGTCGATGTACTGGTGGAGTCGGAGGAGAAGATGAAGATCACGACGTTCCTGGAGAACGGCGAGACGCAGGAAAGCCCCTTCCAAGCGACCGTGAGAGCCACCTACACCTTCGTCGCTTGCCTTAAGGGTCCGGTCCCTTTCGAGTGGCAGATCATGGACATGAAGTGACGTGAAGTTTCACGCGGTGGATGTCGAAGGGACGAAAGGCAAGGGAAGAAGCAAAACGAAAACCAGAAAAAGAGAGAACCCTCTCGCGCATTGTCCTTCCCCGTGGGTTCACAATCGAATCCAGGCGTTGTTCCCAAGTGCCCGGCATCACCTTCGACGGAGCATCGTCATTGTGCACTTTGGCCTTCAGTTTGCTGCGACTCCGCTGTGCTCTCTCGTTCTCTCTCTCTCTCTCTCTCTCTCTCTCTCTCTCTCTGCGAAAACGACGATGCTGCCGTCGTTGAGGCGCGGCGTGTAGATCGGCGGATACAGGATACAGTACATACCTCGATAGCGATGACCACGCAGCCAGACTCACCGTTTCGAAGCTGGATGCGCCGCGATCGTTTTCGGGCTTTCGAGCTTCCGCGGCTCGTTTTGGAAAGAAGAAAGAAGGGAAGAATTGAGAAGCAAAACGAATGACCGTTGGAGCCTGCTGTGTCACCAAGGGAATGCCATACATGGGATACAGAAAATCCCTAAAACGTTTCCAAATTCCGATTCGGTTTAGGCCTGCCATGCAACCGAGTTCTAAGGGATTGCCGCGCTGGATTCGTGCCGCGACCGATTGGTCAGTCTGTCCTTTCCAAGGGTTTTGTATCTTGGCCACGAGCCAATCCGCGGCGCCGTGAATTTTCTGTGGCAAGCTTCAAACTTTTGTTTCTTCGTCTCCACGCAGTCGTCCATAGTCCGAAGCTCGGTGTCGGCAATCAACGCTGCGACACCACCATAAGCCTTCCTCGTTGTGCGCCCGATTCCGCCCCAAAGCCTGGCGCGTGGAGGTCCCGCGCGCACAGTCGCAAGCGCTTACGGCGTGCAGAAAGATTTCGGAGCGGGCAACGAAGGGGCGCTGCTCGGCAGGAGCCTTTGCGGAGAGGAAAGGGCGGAGTCTTCGGAGTTCGAACGCGTCCGGAGCACCATGGTGGACTGTACCAAGCTCTGCGAGGGCCCGCTGGAGAAGCTGGGCCACCTGACCGAGTTCTGGATCCCGCGGCACTTCGTGCTGCTGTCCAACGGCCTGTTCCTGTCGTGTCTCAAGGTGGCGTTCCCCGAGACCCTCCCCGACCGTCTCATGTTCCCTGAAACGAAGGTTCCCATGTAGGTGGATCCGGACAACGACAGCGACAAGCGCATCAAGAGGTTCAAGGTGAAGGCGAGGCTGAGCCGATCGTCGGCCGCGCTGCCGACGGTCTGGAAGGAGACCGGCTGGTCGACGTTCCAAGTGCTTGCCGAGCAGGATTCCGAACCGATTCACCTGCGCGCGTCGACGCAGGAGGTGCGGACTCGCTGGCTTCAGGCCATCCGCGGCGCCATTGCCAGCATCTCGGAGCCCGTGCCCCGGAACGTCATGCCTCAGCTGGAGGGCACGAACTTCCGCATGCCGAGCGGCGTCGCTCCGCCGCCGCCGACCAAGACGCCGGAAGGCGCCATCTCCGGGGACGACGACGAGGAGGATGAGGAGGACGCGGACGTCGCGGATCGCTTCGTGTTCCAGCCCTACTCCCTGCCCAACGACAACCCGGGCGCGTCGGGGGAAAGCCCGCGCGGAGGTCTCACGCAGATCATGCGGATGAAGCTGGAGCACGCGCTGCGGCGCGTCGTGCGGCAGTCGCGCTCGGGGTACGCGATCATGGTCGTGGACAGGCCGGGGATGCGAGCCCTGGCGGGCGTTGCGCGCACCTCGGAGCTGGTTGACATGGGCATCGTCACGGTGGAGTCCCTGGAGAAGACCCGGCAGCCCATCGAGGGGCTGGACGTGATCTACTTCATCAGCCCCGACTACGTCTACACCGAGGACGACGAGCCGGACAGCGGCGGGGTGGAAGCCGAGCTCAACAGTCCTCGGGCGTTCCGGTCGTCGACGAGGCACTCGCTCAGCCGACCTGGCCACCTGAAGAAGACGGCCGCGCCGTCGCAGCTGCTGACGTCCATCCAACGCCTTCGCGCCGACTTCCCGAACAAGAACGAGCGGATGTGGAATCTGCGGAGGCGGGATCCCGTCTACAAAGGCTGCGGCGTGCACCTGCTCTTCGTGTCCAAGCCGGAGGACCCGAAGGCCGCCTCGGAGATGCTTGCGGAGTCCGCGAGTCTGAGGAAGCAGCTCATCATTCGCCCGAAGCGCGACAGCGTCGCCATGGTGGCTGCCCGGAGCTCCGGGATCGCGAAGACGCGCTCGAACTCGGAGGCGCTGCTGGTGAACTCCTTCTTCGTGCCCTACCTGAGCAGTGGCTTCGAGATCATGGGGTCCCACCAGTTCAGCTTCAACATGGCGAACACGCTGGGGCCGCTGCTGACCCGCAGCGCCGACGAGCTGCTCCCGAGGATTGCCAAGTCGTTGGCGGAGTTCTGCTTCAGCCTGAACGAGTTTCCGTACATCCGGTACTCGCAGAGCAGTCCGACGGCGTCCACCATCGCGCACCTGCTGGGAGATCAGCTGGAGGAGCTCATTCGGAACGACCCAACGTGGTTCTTCCACGGGCAGATGGACCCCAGCCGCCGCTCCACCTTGCTCATCATGGGCCGCCTGGAGGACGTCGTGCCCCCCCTCCTTCACGACTTCACGCTTCGCTGCCTGGTGAACGACACCATGGGATCGGAAGTTGCCGACGGGGTCCTCATGCTCAAGGGGAGCGACAAGTCCATTCAGTTTCCCCTGTCCGTGCAGAACTCGGTCTGGCGACAGTACCGGCACCAGCACATCGAAGATGCGGTGGCGATGGCGCAAGTCCGCCTGAGGGAGCTGTCGAAGTATGACACGGCGAGCATCGAACTGCGCAAGGACGGCGCCCCGGCGGACATCACTCGGGAGCAGATTCTCAACCTCGGCGAGTACTCCGAGGAGAAGGCCAAGGTGGGGCAGCTCCAGACGATCTTGACGACCATCTTCAATCGCATCGCGGAGCGGAACCTCCTCCCGATGGGGGAGGACGAGTACCTCAGCGGAGTGGACGACGGGATGACGTCGAGTTTCACGGAGACGGAGCAGCTCCTGGCGACGGGCATCAATGAGCAGGGGCGTGAATTCTCTGCGGAGCAGGTCGCGACGGCCGTCGAAGGCGAGCTCATACGCTGCACGGAGCTGGTCCTTCGCGTTCGCCTTCTGGCGTTGGTGGCCGTCTCCAACTACGAGCACCTCAACGATGTCGCGACCCGCCAGCGGCTCTTCACGGCGGCAGAGCTGGCTGACGAGCGCATCGAGAAGCTGCTCCTTGCCTTGAGCTCCGCCTGCAGCGACAACCGCGCTCTCAGGGACCAGCTCGGCGACGAGGGCTTCTCCGAGAGCGTCGCACAGCAAGTGAAGGAGAAGACGAAGAGTTCCCAGCAGATCCGAGACATCCTCGGGCGGTACCAGAGTCGAGCGAAGTCGATGGCGCAGGCAACGCTCAAGGGCGAGCTGCCGCTGCAGAGCTTCCCCTTCGTGAGAGTTCCTCCGGAGGGCTTCCAGATCCACGAGCGCATCCAGTCCGACGGAGGGTCGGGCAAGACGAGACGGGTCGGAGTGTCGGTGCGGCGCAGGGAGGGTGAGCGGAGCGCTGCGAAGCCCACCAAGCCTCGGGTCGGCGGTGTTTTGCGGCGCATGCTGCAGCAGGGCGCGGAGAACAAGACCATCGAGGGCGACGAAGCCGTGGGAGATGCGACGATCGCGAACCTGCTGAAGCGGAAAGGGTCGGGGGATCTCACGGAGGCGTCGGGCGGGGCCGGAGCGGGCGATGGCACCCGCTCGCTCGGCACCGAAGCGCACCGCTTGATCGTCTTCGTGGCCGGCGGCATCTCTCTCATGGAGGCGGAGCAGCTGGAGCGGCTCAACGACGAGTTCTCCGGGCGAGTAGACATCATTAGCGGCGGGACGAACCTGGTGGATGCCACCAGCCTGGTTGACGAGACATTGGATTCGGGAGTTATTGAATTGTACACTTAGCGTCACCCGACGCGCTTGGCAGCGGCCCAGCTGCTTCTTATGGAAAGATATCCGCGTCGAGGTGATCGGCATCGCGGCCCCGTAACATTAAGCAAAGTTCATTCCTTCGATGGGTTTCTGAAGCAAGTCATCTGAATTCGGATTTCTGGGCAAAGCTTGCACACGGGGCACGCGCACACAGAGGCTTCCCGCTGCCTACGGGAAAAGGTTTCGCGAGCTCTAGAAGGACTCTCCAAGTGAGAGGTCATCTAAGCGCATTCGCAGCGACTCTCGCAGTCTCGTTCTCGCCCAAACACCGTCGCAGAGCAAGATCACGAGGATCCTTCAACACACACATCAACACGTCCACAAGTTCAACATATCTACAACCCACTGTCCACACCCTCCACTTCTCTCCACAGCTACGAATACGCCACCGCGCAAAGCACGAGAGGACCACTAGCGGCCCGACGTCTAGAAAATGCAAAGCCTGCCTCCGACTGCTACGGGAAAAAAAAAAGAACCAAAGCGGGCTCGCTATGAGGTCTACGGAGAGCCACCCAGGTCCGACGGGTCGTTGCGCATCAGCGTCTCCAGTCTACTGCGCATGGCCTGGAGCTCGAGGTCGGACAAGCTGGGGATCTCGTCCCCCCAGCCGTCGACCATGGGTTGGTTCAGCCGCGGCGGCACCAGCTGGGCGCCCTGCGGCACAAGTTTAAGTTTCACGTCTTCGGTATCCCAGCAGAACGCGATGAGCTCGGTCACGGACGTCCGCTTCGGCTCGGGGTTGAAGAAGCCCTGACGCTGCAGGCGGGCGCCGTACTGCCGGGCGTCCGCCTCGGCCTCAAAGCCCAAGACGATGTTCAGCCCGCCCTGCTCGACGCAGTAGAGCCCTTCCGCCTCCGTATCCGCGTCGAACACGAGCACGTAGCAGTGGCTCAGCTTGGAGAAGAGCGCGCGATGTGCGTTTTGCCGCTTTGCGCGGCGGATCCGACGCTTCAGCACCATATCCTGCTCGGACCCGAGGCCGAAGCCCTCCACGACCCCATCGGCTTCCGTGAGCGTCTCGCCAGCCCAGAGCTTATCGGAGCAATCCGGCTCCACGTCTCCCAGCCACTCCTCCGCCTCGTTATCCTCCGTCGCTCGTCGAACTCCTCGGAACTTCCGGCCCGTGCCCAGACTGCAAGGGGCGATGCTGACTTCGGTCGCCTGCTTGATGGGCATGGCGTGCCCCGTGCGCATCCGCCCGGGACTGAAGGCGCAGATGGGACTCAGCAGCGCCAGGACGCTCGTGAGCGCGAGCGCTTTTCGTCTCATTCTGCCCAAACGTCAACAAAGCTCGGAAAGACAGGGGAAAAGGCGACAAGCCGCAAGCTCGCAGCGCGCGCCTCACGGGCTAAAACTCGGGCGCGCTTCGGCTTCGGTGGACAGGGAATGGCCACGGAACGCGGGGGTGCAACGCGCCGCAGGATCGGGGGGCGCCTGAGTGCACAAGAGGCCTGCGCGGCAAGGGCGACAAGAACTCGTTCGACGTCCTCGGGAAGTATTCCTCCAAATGGCTCGGGCAAAGGGGAACAAGTGCAAGGCTCCGATCATTTCCGGGACCCATCATCTTATCCCAACTGGTGCTACCTTCTCCTACATAACATATCTGTGGAAAAACATCAGTTTATGATGATCTTCTGATACTTGTTTCGTAGCAAAAGTACAATTTTGAATATCTCATACCGAGAATAATCGTCCTTACATAATGCAAGCCTGTTTTGTTCAATTTCTACCCAAGCTATCTCGCTTAAACTTGGCGTGTACATGGCCCGGATTGGTTGGAAGCTCATGCGCTGGCAACGGCAACTCTTGTAGTTTGGGGCAGACGCCAGGCGAGGCGAGCATCATTGGCCAATTTTCGATCGTTTCCTGGTCATGTGTTAGGAGGCATAGCATTGCCTCAGAAACGGCGAAACTGTGGGGGAATTGCCGAATCTGCATTGGGCCAGCATGGATCCGTATGGAACGGCTCGAGTTCCGTTTCCTATGCGATGAATCTAAAACGTGACTCTGACGTCAAGAGCACTTCTGGATCCACTCAACCAGCCACCAATTAGAAGGCCCCGAGAAACGAGATCTTTCGTGCTTCAACATCGGCCACTGCTTCGTTTCCATGCACCGTTCTGATGTTCAGCTGACTCTGCGGAAGCCTTGCCCGGGACAGAGATTCGCGGGAAGGCCTCAACGGACAGAGGCGACGAACGTCGAACCTGAAATCAAAAAAAACAAATTGTTCCTGCTCGGTGGCTCGGTGGCCTGGCCCTTCAACGGAAGGCCTTGCGCGCTGCCGCTCCACGGCAACCGCGCTCCTCCGGGGACGCGCATTTCATCGGACTGCACAAGGCCTCTAGCCAACATGGCATCGTCGTTGCGAGCGAGTCGGAAAGAGCGGCGGACGCATGCTCGCAAGCTGCTCGAGAGCTTCCGGGACGCAAAGAGCGCCCGGACCAAGGAGAAGGACAAGACCTTGAAGGACATGCCGATGGCCCCCTCGATCTCCCTCCTCCACGTCAAAGAGCGGCTTCCTGGGTACGTCTTGAGCCGTTGCCGATGACAAGGGAAGCAGATCCAATGCTCGTATGACTTGTCTAACAAGGATCCGACGATGGCGGCTTGGCAGCGTCATTGCACGGGCAGCTGCGATCAAAGAGCCTCTACGCGATGGAACCATCTGTATAGGCGCCAACGAGCTGAGCGACGACCTCCGTGAGCAATTGGTGTACCACTTGGAGATCCAGAGCGTCGAAAGGTGCGTGCGCGAGAACAGCTGGAACGAAGCACATACGCAAAAACGAAAAGCCGATGCATCCGTCAGGAGCACCCTGACAACGTTTCGCGCACAGCGTCCAGTCTCCAAGCTCTCTGTTCGTGGAGTTCTTCATCCGCCCCAACGACAGCGCCGTCATGTGCGACCAGCATGGGCGCGTGCTCATAAGCGATGAAGATGGGTAGGCTGTGGGAGGGGCAAACCAAGCTCGACGAAGACGCAACAATCCATATCCGGATATCTCCTCACATCGCTTTTTCGGTGACCCGAAGCGTCGCTCAGATGGCCGCAGATTCACCGTATGGATGCACGCAGCGGGCGAGGCCATCGGGGCAGATTTGTGCTCAAGTCAATGACTTGGACACCGTCCTAGCCGCAGTCCCTCCCGGAGCTGGCTTTGGGCTGAGCGCCTGTATTGAAGCCGGCGGAGGCCTCGCGGCAGGCCTCGCAGTGCTTCTGCTTCTGCTACTCGTCTTGGCCCTTGCTTCCAACCAACCCCTCGGTTGGTTCCTGTGGCTCGCTCTCTTGGGGCCGTTGCTAGCCATGGACGTGTGGACTCCGGTCGGCATGTACGTCGCGGTGCCCGCGCCAGCACCTCTGCTCGTTGTTCCAGTTTGTTCCAGATCTCACCAAGGTTTATCCATGCAATCTCTCAGGCAGCAGCACGAGGCAGCAATGCTCTGCCACAGCGTGTCCTTCCGCATTCGACGAGCAACCGCTGCCTTGACCGGAGGTAGAGCGGACTACCGCGGAAGCGGCGCTGTGCAGTTCACCTAACTCCGGACCTTGTGCCTTGATCTGAGCAGGGTCGCTGATGCTTCGAGTCTGGTCCAGAGACGCTCTCCTGCGGGACCGCGTCGAGGGCTACGCTTCAGTCGCGCTGCCGACCACCCCTGGCACCCACGCGGATCGAGTCGGCTTCTGTAAGCCCGTCTCGACGCTGCGAAGCTCCATGGCGGACTTCTTTCTCGGTGGCACCTTCCACCTTCACGGATGGCCCGATCCAGACCGCGGGGAGCTGGATCCCGACGATCGGAGCGAAGACTTTCGCAGCCTCCTGGGCCTGCGCACGGAAGGGAAAGGGCACATCAACCTCCGATGGAGCGTCGCAATCCAAACGAGCCTTGCGGCAGCGCCCCTCGAGCGGGCAGAGTCGCGCCGAGACACGCACAGGCCATTGCGGAGGATCAGGACGAAAACCCGCACAGCAGATCTGACTCAGGACGAGCGCAAGAAGCTGACGGGGCGCATCCTGTCGAGGGCGGAAACCATCGGAGTACGCATTGACCAGCTTCGCGAGCGTGTCGAAAGGCGCCGACGGAAGCGCGACGCCGAAGAGCGCTCGTTGTCCTCCTACCCTTACGACGATGACGAGAGCGCGCGCTTGCTCGGCGACCATCCGAGCGACAGGGACTACTAAGTCTGAGAAAAGGGGCGCCGCAGATCAGTCGCAGAGTGGAATGCTGCTGCCCTACTCCATCGCCTCTCCGCCTCCCTGCTTCTTCTGCTCTTGTCGAATCTTTTCCACCATCCATGCCGGCATGTTGTTCACGCGGCCCCGGCCAGTGCGCGGCCCGGATGCGATCGCCTGGGTGGCGCTCACTTCGCCGCTGGCCACCTTGCCCGCCAGCTTCTGGCGTTCGTCCAGGAGCCGCCGATGCTGCTCCTCCTGCTCTTCCAGCTGCTTCCGCAGCTGCCTCTCCGCTTCCATGGCTTTCCTCCGCGCGACCCGCTCTTCGCACCAGGAGATGTAGTCGTTGGGCTCCGCCGGATCGTAAGGATCCTCCACATCCACCACCAGCCGATCCGAGCGGCGCGCCGTCAAGTCCATGACAGCCGGACTTGGACTGGACGCCACGGACGCTGCCGCCAGGGCGCGCTTCTTCTTCGGCGGTGCGCTGGGAACGGCCGCGCGTCGCCGAGCGGCCGCCAGTGCGACCGGATTGAACAGCGTCTTCTTCGGGGCCGGTGGCTCTTTGGCGGGCAGGAGCCCAGCAATCATCGCTGCCGCTCGCCCCGCGCTACTCTGCTTGGGCTGGGCCTCGGGCTTCGGCGGTGCTGGCGCGCCATCCTCTGGAGGAATGTCGTCGTAGAGGCTCATACTGTCAGCAGCGTGGGGGCGTTGGGAAAGGCCTCCTGTCCTTCGGACGCCAACAAACGCCACGAATCCTGGTAAGCGGGAGGGCGTTGTGGATACTGCGCGACAGTCAATGAATTGCTCTATGGGGGTTTTGCCAAGCCATCTAATTTTCTTTGACTGTCTCTCAGATGGTTTTGCGATGAAGACATTATTCTCTGAAAAACACGTAGGCAATGTCGACAGAGATGGATTACTACTTACTTCGTTGCAAGACTCGAAGACGGCGTTCTCCGCCACGCATCGTCCCCTGTTTTCCGCCCCATGCTACCCGCTAGCAGCCGGATCTTGCGCTGAGGATGAGCACTGCACTGCTGTTGATCGATCCGCAGGTGGACTTCCACGAAGGGGGCTCGTTGGCCGTTCCAGGAGCGATCGAGGATGCGCAGCGGATTGCCGGAGTCATCGAGGCCTTGGGCGCTTCCATCGATGCGATCTACGTGACTTTAGGTGTGTGTGTGTGTGTGTGTGTGTGTGTGTGTGTGTGTGTGTGTGTGTGTGTGTGTGTGTGTGTTTCTCTCTTTTTTTTACATTTTGGGTGGGGTTTGCCTGCTGATGAATGGACCATGAAGCGGCCCATTCTCAAGCGTGTGCGCTTCCGCAGATACTCATCAGCGCACGCACATCGCGCACGGGCTCTTTTGGGAAGATGCCGAGGGCGAGCATCCGGCGCCATTCTCGATCATCAGGTACCATTTCTGTGGTTCCTTGCCGGCAGAAGCCTCCCTGGATCGCATAGATTCACGTGAGAATGCCCAGTGCGGCGGACGTTGAGGAAGGCAAGTGGAGGCCATGCAATCCGGCGCTAGCGGAGCACGCCAAGAGCTACACGAAGGCCTTGGAGGCGGGTGGGCGCTTCCAGCTCTGCATATGGCCGGAGCACTGCATCCTGGGGTCTCCTGGTCATTGTATACAGGTGCGTCGAACGCAAAGCGGAGTGAGCAGATCCTGCGGCGCGCTGACTTGAGTCGAATGTGGGAACCTTTCGCAGGACTCCATCCAGCAGGCGCTGCATGAGTGGATCGAGATCACGAAGAAACAGATCAGCTTCGTCCTGAAGGGGCAGAACGTGCTCACAGAAATGTATTCAGCAGTCTGTGCAGATGTTCCGATGGAAGACGACCCGTCTACTCAGCTCAATCGGGCGCTTATCGAGGAGCTTGCCACGCACGACAAGATCCTTGTCTGCGGCCAGGCGATGAGCCATTGCGTGAATTTCACGCTGCGCGACATCGTAGGCCACGTGGAAGGGGCGGATGTATCCAAGTTTGTATTGCTGCGGGATGGTGCCTCTGCAGTGCCTGGATTCGAGGAGCAAGCCACTGCTTTTGTAGCTGACATGGAGGCGAAGGGCGTCCAGATATCCGACTGCAAGACCCAGTCCGGCGCCGGTGATTGAGGCGATGCAGGAGCTTCGAGAGGCCACTTCGACGGCTAATCAATTGCCTTCAGCAACCTACTTAGTTACAGAAATGACCTGCCTATACCAGCTTCTTGGACTTGAAAAAGTTCTTCAGATATCGCACTTGGCACACGCCGGTGACAAGCAGCGTCACGATCTGGAACACGGGCCACCAGGAGGAGTCTGAGTTGATTCCCTCGCTAACCGCGTGGAAGTCCACTTCGCGCCCCTGAAGTGATCGCGACCGCATCCGTCAAAAAGTCTCGCTAAACCCCGGCTCGTGCACAAAACCACGGCAGTCGCCTACCTTCATGTAGTCGGCCTCACTGATCACCGCTGTGAGGTCCTCGTCTAAGCGAAGCGACATGATCTCCAGCGCGTTCATGTTCTCCTTCTCGGCCAGCTCCTTGTAGTACTTGTCGCTGTGTCCCGTGCGCAGCTGCACCGTCAAGGCCACCGCTTGAGGAGGGGCCTATGAAAGGCGCAAGGAGACACAGGGATGTGAGCCTGTTGGCACGCCCGATTTCGAGCTGCGCTTTGCTCACCTGCTTCAGCTGGAAGCACCCGCGATGCACTCCGTCCACCTTGGTCGAGAAGGTGATCACACCGCTGCCCTCTTCGTGCAGCTTCTCGTACACTATCTGCGTCTCCGTCCCCTCCGTGAGCTCGAGGCCCTCCAGCGGCGCTTCCACCACGAAAGACATCGCGGGGGTGGGGCTGTCGGACGCCCATTTCTTGTCGAACTTCACCTGGAGTAAAGCTGGTCAGACAAGCGGAGCTGCACGCGCCCATCCATGTGCGACAGACCTCCACGGCGGTCTGCTGCGGTTCTTCCACGAGGAAACACTGCGGGCGGTCGTCCCCCACCAGCACAAAAATGGCGTCCACCGCCGCCGCGCAAAGCGCGCAGAGCAGCAGCTTCAATCGCATGCCGCGCACAGTCGGTTTAAGCGGAGAGACGCGGTCTCCGCAGCTCCTTGTGGCGTTCTGAATAGCTTCTTCGGCCGCCGGAGACGCCGGCGGACAGAGACGGAAAACGCCGACTCAATTGTACAGCGGTTCAAAATCCGAACGCCGAAGAGAGTTTCGTCCGGCGATATCTTCCGAATTGTGGGCCATGCGAACCGCGTCGTGGCTTTAGTCCCCACTGCGCGTCATGATCGTGGCCATCGGCTCTCTTGGCCGCCTTGTGGCGCTGATGGGGCCTCCGTGGGGCCTCCTCACCGCCTTGCGGTGGTTTCTGCTGGGAGAATCGGCCTTCACGCTGCTGATTGTGAGGCCCAGAGGCGCCATTTGGTGCATGCGCAATTCTTTGCTGATACAGGCGCTTCACTCTGCTGCGTAGGCGGCGAAGCAAGCGCTTCCATACGTACTGAAGTCCGCGCGCTGCTGGAGAATACCGCCCACTCCTCCCGAAGCTCCACACTGGTCTCCGAAGAGCTGGTATTTGCCTCCCTTGGTGGCCCCATTGAGCAGAGGACTCTGCAGAGGACTGACGGATGCAACTGCAGGGGAATCAGCGCGGAACGAGGCCTTCTGGTGCTCACGTTCAGGGCAGAGGATAGCTGCTACACGTACCAATATGACTACGACTTTAAGGTGCACGGCAATCCTTGCCCTACACGGCAACGCAGAAGTCATCTGATGAAGCTCCTACCACGTGCCTCTAGTGGGTCGTCTTAGCACTTGCTTTATGGAGCCTGGCACTCTATCTGTGGCTGGCCTATTGGGCGAACCGGCCGCAGTGGAGGTGAGCGGCACTCGGCACGCGGCTTGGCCACCGGCTTGGCCACCGGCTTGGCTTGCTGAACGGCAAACCAAAGAGAAAGTTAAAAAAGGAAACTTACGCTCGCTGCTGCAGGATACGCGCCTTGCGACCTGTGTGGAAGCGTTGCAGACAGATCGGCATGTTCTTGCGTCGGACGATGCCCATCTACCCGAAATGGGAGAAGGGAGACCTGTGCGGCATCTGCCTCAATGAAATCATTAGGTGAGCGGAGTGCTGCCTTTCGCGTCCACCTTGGCCAGTGCTCACACGTGCTGTTAGCCCGAAAGCCAAGCCGCAGAACGACAACGAAGCGGTGGTCTACTGTAAATATGGATGCGGTACGTCTTCAAGCCTAGCAATCGCAGCTTTCCGTCCGCGTCTGGGTCTCAGCAAACCCGCGCAGGCAAAGTGGTGCACGCGACGTGCATGCGCATGTGGATGGAGCACCGCAGCTGCTGTATATATTGCCAGGTATGTGAGAGAAGAAGGAAGCTCTGAGGAGAACCGCTTCTCTGCCCGTTGCTGAGCTGTCCTCCTCGCAGAAAGAATGGACGGAATGACGTGCGCGCGAGATGCTGTTGATACTCTTTGGTGTTATGTTTCTTCGTTTCCTTTTCTTCGCACGGGTGGGAGCGGGCGGTGTGCTTGTGCTTCTACCAGAACGTAGTCAAAACTTCCTTCCTTCTGCCACGGCGTCGGCACCTCACGACGACTCCACGCCCGTTTCTTCCGCACAGCCAACTCCAGCCTTGACGAAGGCCTCGGCAGCGCAAATCTCGGTGCAGAACACAACGCCAAAGTTCTCGGGAAGGTTCGGTAGGATGACCGCACTATTCACGTCGACGGATTTACCGCAGTCCTCGCAGACGAGGCAGTTGGGATGCCAGTAGTGGAAGCCGATCTGCAGCATCTCTCCAAACTGGATGGGCCGCTCGCAGTGTCGGCACTGCCGCACGGGCTCGTGCGGCAGGCTAGACAACTCGTCAGCGCAGGCCGGGCAGATGACATCCCCATTCTCTATGAAAGCTGCGCGAACGGTGCCACTCTCGCCGATTGCCACAGTGCTCTCACACTGCGAGCAGCAGAAGCAGCGCTGGTGCCAGGTGCGACCTTGGAGCGAGATCATCTCCTCGCCGGGGTTGAGTGGCTCGGAGCACCGGGTACACAGGGGCGCGGCCTCGCTGGGGCGAGCGCCGAGGTGCTTCTTGAGCACCTCGCGAATGTGCTCTTCACACCAGACTTCGCCTTCGTGGATGAAGGCTTTGGTGCCTTCCTCCAGCACCGAGTGGCACACGTTGCACTGGAAGCATCTCTGGTGCCACCAGCGACGATCGTAGACGTGTGCCTTCTCTTCTTCGGCGTCGCCGATGATCGGTTCGCCGCACTTCTCGCAGCGCTTGGCGACGTGCTCCTTCGTGCAGGCTTCGCAGTGCAGATAGCTACGCTTGGACACGGCGCAGCGAGACACGGGAGACAGCTCCTCGCACGGTGCCACGTCAGCAAAGTAGCTGTCGGGTACGGCGTAGAACACATCATCAAGCTGACATTCGCAGCGGGAGCACTTGTAGCACTCGGGATGGATCGCTCGACCCATGGCCGCAAAGAGCTCGTCTTGGTTGTCGATGTCGATGAACTCGTTGCAGACGCCGCAGAGCATCTCCTTCTCGTAGGCTTCGTCGTCGTCGGACTGCCATGGCCCGAGGTCCCGGTCCTTGCCGAACAGGTTCCGAGGTCGCATCGCGTCGCGACGGCACAGGGGGCGCTTGCTGGCGGCCGGCAGATGCTCCTCGCAGGCAGCGGTACAGATCTGGGACCCGATCTCGAATGGCTTGTCACAGTCCGCGCAGTGGAAGTGCTCGAGGTGCCAGTAGCGATCGAGTGCGTAGACCGCGGTGTCGATGTCGACGCGCTCATTACACTCGGCACACAAGGCATAGTCGCACTCGCCGTTGTCGGAACCTTCGCTGCCGGACTCCGACAAGATGTCCGCGTCTTCGCAAGCTCTGCCATGCGCGGCTGCGTACCCCTTGGACCCAGGGGCAAAGAAGGCCGAATCAGTTGTGCCCGCGGAGCTCGCGGTCGTTGTGGAGCCCGGCGTTCTGCATCGCCGATTCCAGGTGTCTCTTGCGGAGGCGGGATCGCTGAACAGCAGGTCGAAGCACTTGTCCTCCTCCGACTTGGCCGGGCTCGCAGCTTCTTGGTCAGGCCACCGCTTCTGGCCGACGTGCTGAGCCGGCGCTGCGGGCATCCTGGCGTCGCCCGGGCTCTTGCCCGGGCTGGTCAAGTTAGCGTCGACGGCCCCCGAGGCATCCTGCTTCGGCTCGGCATTCAGGGACAGTCTCGTCACCATGTCCTCCGAGCTGTAGGACGACAGCGCCTCCTCCGTCAGGTTGAGCTGCTTCAGGATCGCCGGCGGCAGCGTCCTTAGGGTGTACGACGAAGCGACCCGCCGCGCCTGCGTCGCGCTGAGAGACACGGGGGACACCAGCTCGGTAGGGAGCAGCGCCCGGCAGATGGCGCCAAGATGCACCGGCAAGGGCTTGGCGTCCACGTCGAAGCCCAGGCCTTTCCCCACGCGGTCGGCCAGCGCGCTGTCGGGGTCCTCGACGCGCACAAGAAGCTCTCGCAGCAGTTCGCTGGCGGCTTCTCGCCGGAGCTTCTGGAGCGTCGTCTCGAAGGCGTTCTCGATGAGGACCATGTCTTCTACATCGTTCCAGTGTCGGCTGCTGAGGTGGATACTTGCCAACTGTCTCCGGATATCGGTGGCACTCATCACCGCAACCACGTCCCTCAGGTGTCGCCGCAGTCTGCGCCAGCAGTAGACTGCCTTTCGTCTTGGATGCTTGCGCCGCTCCACCACTGGCGCCGCCAGGTCGGAGAGGCCTTCCAGCAACGAGCCCAGGTACCCTTGCGCTCTGTCCAACGCTGCCATGGCCTCGGTTGCTTCGAGGTCGCGCTCTGCGAGCGCGCAGCAGGTGCGTGCGTACCAGAAGGTGGGGCCGTCCAGATCATCGGCGTCCCACTTGGCGTTGGACAGCCCTTCGGCAGATACCAACAGTGGCGGCGTCTGGGACGCGCGGAGCTCCAGCTCGTAATGCTCGCTTATCAGCCCTTGCCGCAAGCGTCCCAGCACCCCGGAGACGCACGACGCGTTCGACGCGCGCTTCAGACGCGGCTTTCCTTCCGGGCCGCTCAGATCCGACAAGAACTGTGCGAAGATCAGGGGGTACAGCTGAGCCCCGACGACGTCGACGACCACCTCGGGAGATGGCGACGGTGCCACTGAAGAGTCGCTGCGGCCGTTGGAGAAGGGCGAGGCGCCCCGGGTCATGTCGGTGTCGGAGCTCTCATCCCCAGAGCTCTCGCGCTGCATCTTCAGCAGCAGAGCCCCAAGCTGCTCGTGGTCGGTGGAGCCCAGCGTCTTCCGCCGCGGCACGCGACGAGCTGGCCGAGTTCTCTGAGGCGGGGCGACGAGCGAACTGCGGCGCGACGGCCTCTCGCTTTCTGAATCCTCGCTTGCTCTGTTGGTGTCACCAGAGGTCTCGAAGGCGCTAAGGGGCTTCTTGACCTTCCGCCGCCGGATGGAAAGCGCGATGGCGCGACCCAGTGACTCGCTTTTCGGGCGGGAGAGCATGTCGTCCACGAGGCTGTTCTGGTAGCGTTGGTCGACGCCGAGGTTGGCTTCCTTCATCCGGGCCGTTCGGCGCCGCTGCTTCTCCGTCGCGAGCCGTAGATCGTGGTGCGTCTCGAGGAGCTTGTGCAGGACGCGGAGGAGCTCTCGCTTGTGGAAGTCGCTCTGGGCGGAGATGACCAGTTCACTGCCGTTGTGCGTGGTGAACTTGATCGAGTGTGGACGGGTGCCGATGGTGACGGTGGTGCCCCCGCCGATGTCTTGGATGGCGTGGACGTCGCTCATGAGCAGCCGGCCCCGCTCGTCCTCCATGGTGTCGTTGCGGAAGTAGCCAAACGATGTGGTGGTGATGACGAAGAAGCGCCGCGTCCACGAGCGCTTCTTCAGCTGGCTCTTGAAGCCTCCCCGCTTCAGGATCCAGCCTTCCATCAGCGTGCCGCCGAATCGCTTGGCCTCCATCTCGATGAACGCCATTCTGCCCTGCGGTGAGGCGGAGAAGCGCTGGAAGACATCTCTACCAATGATCCTCAGCGTCTCGTCCCGCGCTTCGCGGAAGACGTCAAGGTTCAGGCTACGCTTCCCGCCTTCGTTGCCCTCCTCGTCTGCGATGGCGATCTGGTCGACGATCCGCTCTCGCATCTTCGCGGAGATGTTGATCTCCATGGGGGCGCCCACGACGATGTAGCGCGAGGCGAGCACGTAGACCATGCGCTGCATCAGCTGCGCCGACAGATCTCCGGGCATGGTCCTCTCAAGGTGGTCAATGTCCATCCAGAAGTGCAGCAGCTCCGCGTTCATTTCTGATTCCATGAAGAGCAGGAGCGCGACCCGAACGTCGTCGTCCTGGAGATACCGCTCGACGCCGGAGCGACTCGAGCCTGTGCTCGATCCGGAAGCGCGCATGCTCCCCATGCGAGGGAGAGCGCTGACTCTCTGGCTCGATCCTTCGGGGTCGTCGTACCGATCCGGCGACGAAGACTGGGAGCTGGATTGCCGCGATGGCAGCGGCGGGGACGCGCTGCCCCGCATGGAGATTCGGTCTCGCGTTGATGATCGCTTCATGCGCCGGTTCCGATCCGGGTTCCCCGCGCTCTGCGCCGTAGCTTTGAGAATCGCATGGAGCCACTGGTCTCTCTGTTTCGTGGTGAAGAAGGACAGCAGGACGCTGGCCTGGAATCCGCCGATGGTGCCGTTCTGCATCATCGGGGAGATCCGTATGACCCTGATCGCGCCGCTGTTGTCGGCTCCCAGGGGCCCATTGGCTCTGGTGGACAGCTTCGAGAGCCCCGAGTTGGTGGGGGGCGAGAGCGGCGGGCAGCCATTCGTCACGTTCTCCTCCTCAATGGTGCATCCGTCGAGCACGACGACGGTCAGGAGACGGCGCTCCTTCCGGCTGTTGTACGCATACAGGCTACCATTCGCCAGCTCGCACCAGAGCTGTCTCCAGCAGCCGCGCAGAAGCATCGCATCGCCTTCCACTGCCCTCTCGCGAGCTTCCGCTGCGGCCAGGGTCGTGGCAGGAGACTTGAAGGCGGAGGCACGCCAGGGCGCCTCCACGTCCATGGACTTGATGACGGAATCCACAAAGAAGTCATCCTTCTCCGAGCCTCTGCAGCTGATGCTGTTGCCCAGGACGAGCGATTCCTGCAGGCGACGACTTCGTCAGCAGCTTTGACGGCCCGTGCAGACGCTCGCTGCGTACCGCCGGGCGGGACAGAAAGTCTTCTTCCTCGAACCAGAGGCAGACCCAGCCCTTCTTGGCCACCCCGGACTTGCCCCGACCCAGCGAGTCCAGCAGAGAGCCGAAGACCTGCTGGAAGTCGGGCATGGCGGCGCGCGGTCGGAGAGGAACTGCAAGTTGCAGCGACGGCGGCGTTGGGGTCGCTTTTGTTCCGACAACATGAAATCTGGGGACCCTGGACACCTCGTGACAGAAGACTCGCATCCCACAGGGTCGCTAAAGATTTGGATCTCGGGGTGATGTCACTCTTCAGTCCTCCGTCCATTGGATGCGGGACTTGGAGGAAAGGAAACGGTTGGGTCCCCGGAATCCGCGCCGGCGCGCTCCGGAGCAAGGCCCAGCAGAAGCTTGTGGCTTGTTGCTTGCGGCTTGTGGACAGCGGACAGAGACCAGCGGCCGCAAAAAGGAAAGACGAAGGGAAGTGGAGTTTCCCGCCATTTTCGGCGTTTGAAAACACTCGAGAGCCACTTGAGCAACGGCATCGGCAGCTTGCTCGACTGCCCTTGGGACCTCAAGGGCTCTGGGAGAGTTGTAGGGAGGCTGCATCGGGCTGCATCGAGGAGGAAGGGCATCGTGGGCGGCGAAGACCTGCGAGGCGTCGACCAAGATCTTTTCAGCGTCCGCGGCCATCCTGCACCCTTGGCGAGTGTGCCGACCCACCGGCGATGGGCAACGCCCCCAGCAATGAGCGGGAGCTGCTGAAAAGCATCAGTCGCCTGCCGAGGCAGGCGGAGAAGCTGTCCGAGGCGACGGAAGAGACTTGGAAGCCGCTGCTGCAGGAGCTCTGCAGCACGTTCCACCCGTTTGTCGATCCCGAGCACGCCGCGTTCGTCCAGAACGCGTCCATGTACCACCGCATGCAAGACGGCGGCGCACTGGAAGGTGTTTCCACGGTGCTGACTTTCCTGACAAGGAACCCGGCGCCCGACGTCGACCTGCGGCTGGGCTTCGACGCCTACTTTCGGCTCCTTTGCGCTCCTCATCTGGCTCCTCTGGCGGCGAAAGATACGAAGCTGTTTGACGCCCTGCGGGCCGCCCTGAGCCTTCGCCGGGATCCGGCAGTCGCGGCGCTGCAAGTCCTTCACAAGCTGATGGTCGGGGCGCACCTGCCGGATGCCGGCGCCGTGTTGGACATCCGGCTGCAGTGCCTTCGGCGTGGGGCCCTGGACATGCTCGAGGAGGCCATGTCCTTCGAGCTGTCCGAGGATGAGGTCCATCGAGGCCAGCGAGTGCTTCTCGCGATGGATGCGGTCTGCGAGGTGTTCGTCTGGGATCGAAGAAGCACCCCGCTGGATATGGCGGACACCTTCTTCTCGCGTCTCCTGCGCAAGCCGGATACGATGCTGCGGCTGTCCCGCCATCCGCAGGCGCTTCTCCGCGGCCGAGCAGCGCTCCTTCTTGAGGCCTGCCTTCTCCGCGGGAGGATAAACGAGATCGCCGCTCTGCGCGACGCCGCGCGGCTCTGCGGCGCGCTCCTTTGGCAAATCCGCCGAGCGGTGGATCTGATCTGTGACAATCAAGGGGACGCTGATGCTGCGGAAGAGGAGCCGGCTGGCTTGGTGCAGAACCTGATGGTACCGATCGCCTTTGCGCCCAAAGCCGCGCTACGACGGATCCATCGCGACGTCACTTGCCTCCTCTGCCTTGGCCACACGGAGAACTCGGCGGCCCTCTGCCGTCTGCTGCCGGAGCGGCTCCTCAGATGGCGGGATGCCCCCGTCACGGGGGCTCCTCGAGCAATAAGGCTTCCCCATCACCAGGCAGGCTTCGCGGGTGAGCTGGCGGTCTTGGGTGTGAAGGAAGCTGGTGAGGTTGCGCCATCTGCTGGGCGAGGGCCATCTGATGGCCGCTACCGTGAGACGCTGGGGTGGGATTCAGAGCCCAGCAGCAAGCGTTTCAGCCTGAAGAGGTTCGCGTTCGGAGATGCCCAAGAAGGAGCGCCGTACGAGAGTACGCTTCACGGTGAGAACTGGATTGCCTTGCTCGAAGCCCTGGCCACCGACGACGTTGGAGTGACAATGAAGTGGGACGCAGAAGCACGGAAGGAACTGCGGGATGCGTTGCGGAGGGAGGAGGATATGCTCGACGGTCAGGCTGGCAAGCTTTGGGATGGGATGTCGCTCTCCGTCCGCTACTCGGCGGACCACCAGTTCCTTCGGGTTGGGAAGGTGTATGTGGATGCCTTGGTGCAAGCCCTGGGGCATCAAATGTACAACAGCGCCGACGACGGAGACCTGGAAAGCCCTGTGCGTGACTTGTTGCGCAAACCGATTGACAGCCTGTGGAGGTTGTACGAGAGGATCGTCATTGACGAGAAGGTCTGGCACAGGCTCAGCTGCATGCGAGCGATGCGGTTGATCATCGCGGCGCAGAAGGAGCGCCTGTCCTGCGTCCCCGTCATCCTCTTCGTGGAGATTCTTTGCGAGTTTCTGATGTACAAGGAGTCGGAAAGGGAGCAAGCGCCAGCGGATGGCGCGCTCACCTGGTTGCAACTGATTCAGTTGGACGCGGATGCCGATGTCCGCGCCGTGTTCAGAACGCCGCTACGGGAAGAGCCGTCGCGCTTCCAAGTTTGCAGGGAGATTGTCCTCATTCTCGACACGATTCTTTTTGGCGACGGACAGCAGCCGTCCAGCACTTATGAGCGAGCGGTGGACTTCATCAACATGAAAGGCATCGAGCTGCTCATGCTCTTCTACACCTGGCCTTACGGATCGGACTTTCGCGCGGTCCCGGAGGAGCATGCGACGGAAGTCACGGGGTGGAGAGCGTATGAGGAAAAGTCCCTGAGCGTCGCAGCCCTCTGCATTCGGCTGACGAGCCGTCTCGTTTCGCAGTGTCCTTCGGCAATCGAGCTGCTCGCACGACCACGATATCTTCGGAGGCTGGTCGCATCGCTGGGCCTGCTTGGCGGCTTGGGAGCGGCGGACGGGACCGATTGCCACGACAGGGAAGGGGTCGAGGAGCTCCTGCACTTGCTGGAGGCCGTTCTCAAGGAGGTTCCTCATGCAATCAGTGGCCTGTACTGCACGGGATTCTTCCACTACGTGTGCGCGGCGAGCATCAAGCCCGACGGGAAGGGCTGCATGATGAAGATCGCGGCGCGGCTTCTGTCCAGTCTTCATCTGCGACATGCTGAGCACACGGGAGGGGCCTACGGGACAAACATCCCTTTCGGAGCGAGATACTTCACAGAGCACAAGGATGGCATTGACACCGGCCACAGGTTGCGCCGAAAGAGCGGCGATGGTGCCAGAACCTCGCTAACGGAACGACTGGACTTGGCGTGGAGCAAGCAAAAGCCTGAGGAATCGTCGCGAAGGGACTCGGCATTCGCCAAAGGAGGACTAGCCGGTGCGCTTGGCTTTGGCAAGGGCATCAACCAGGCGCAACGAAGCTCGGAGGAGACAGCATTGCCTCAGTTCAGCATCCAACAGCTTGAAGAGGCTCCCAGTGTCGAGGATGAAGATAATGCCACGGGCGAAGATTCACGGCAAAGCGGCGGAGAAGCGCAGGCAGCTCCCAAAACCACACCCTGGCATCTGGCCAACGAGTCGTATCTGCAGTGCTTATGGCCGCAGGGCCTCATCGCCGCATTGATTGCTCTCGCTCCGGACGAGTTCTGCCGAGTGTTCAATGCGCCTGCGGTGGACACTCCCGACATCTACTGGCACACGGGGATGCGATCATCACTGAGAGACTCCATCGCCAAGGTGGTGGTGAGAAACCTAAGGACGCAGCGACCCATGCTGGACAGCATCCTGTCCTCGGACGACGAGCCAGACTTTGACGAGTCGCTGCTGTCTCTGACGGGAGTTCGCTTCATGCCCAACATTGGGTCGTGCACGAAGGACAGCGAGGACAACCTGCCTCGGCTTGCTACGTTCCCGCCACCGGCCTTGGTCGGTCGGGAAGGATTGAGCTTGGGGCCAAAGCAGAAGATGGCGAGGTTTCAATCGCTCTTTCTCCGTGCGTTTCTGCATGCTCGCAAGGACGACGACTTCATCGTAGCCCCGTACCCTTCCATCTTGAAAGAGGTGCTAGCGTTCATCGAGCAGAGCGATGCTGGCTTTGACCGGAGCAACGGCAGGGAGGAAGACCTCTCACAAATGGAGAATGTGGAATCGACCCACCAGCTGCGCATCGCGCTCTCTGTGGCCCAGAGACTGTATCTATTTTGGCCAGCAACTCGCTCGTATTGGTCCGCTTCCGCTGCGAAGGTGATCTCCGAGACGATGCGGAAGAGCCTCTCGCAGGATCGCAGTGCGCTGCCAACGGCCTCCGCGGCGCTTGCTTTGCTAGTTACTGTGCTCCGCTGCCCTGAAGGTGGAGCTGAAGGTGGAGCTGAAGGCGAAGCTGAAGCTGAAGCTGAAGCTGAAGTTGAAGCCGAAGCTGACGGTAGAGGTGCAGGCGGAGACACCGCTATGCGCGCCATTGGGGTGCTGGACAGTGTCTTCTTTGTGCTGGAGGTAGCAAGCGTCCGACTGGAGACGATGGCGAAGAGCCTTGACGAATCTCGAGAGCGCGAGGTCTGGCTGAATCGATCGCAGGTTGCCTCCCTCTCAGCAGCAATTCTAGGGCTGGAATGGATGACCAGTCAGTTCAGCACGCTTCCCGAGGCTGTCCAGATGGAGTGGCTAACGTTTCTCGAGGAGAGGGTCCATCGCTTCCTTCGGATCGTCCAAAGGCTCCTGGTTCCGCAGTTCCTCAGGAAGTGCCCCCCTCTCGTTGGATCGGTGCTCGAGCTGTTGAATGCTCTCGCCACGCTGCAAGCCGCTCGGCTCTTTCTTGTACACCTAGGGATACCCCTTATGCTGCTCTCACGACTTCTGAATCTCGTCAATGAGGAGCCGGACATGACTCAAGGTCTGGCCTCGGCCAAGCAAGACGTTAGCCACTCCTCCCTGGCGGCGAAGACGCGTCGCTTGGCGAGAGCTTGGGCGCTCGAGTCTACGTCGGAAGTGTTGGAGGATGCCACGTTGCCTCCGCTCGACGGAAGCGACTCGGCGTCGAACTTGTTGTCAGAGGAGGAGGACGAGGACGAGGAGGAGGAAGTAGACTACGATGACGAAGAAGCAGGAGAAGAAGGCGACGCGGACAGCCGCTCTAGAGCGCCTTCGGCCGCAGTTGCATCGGCGCTCGCTTCCTTGCGGCCTGCCAAAGATACCGAGGAGGACGCAGCGGACCATGCAATGCCAGTCGCGCGCGGTCCGCCCACGATAGGCCAGTGGCAAATGGAACTGACGTCCGTCCCCTCAGCGAACTTGACTCTGAGCATCGCTGGCGCGCTGAGGAACCTTCTCGGATCGGGACACGCCGTCCAGCAGCAGGAGCATCTCGATGGGAGGTCACCGGAGCTTCTTGTCAAAGACGGCTTTCGACAGCTCCTCACGCCTGGCTTGGTCTACGTCCTGCGCAATCAAGGGCCCTCGGCCTTCGTTCAGATTCTGGGCAGCACCATCGGAACGAAGACGGCGAGGGTGATGTGGTATCCTCCAATGAGAGGGAAGCTCACAAAGGTTGTGGCAGAGGAGCTACGGAAGGTCGAAGCGCGACTCCAGGAGAAGCGGAAGCCTCTTTGGGAGCTCTCGAGCTTCGTCTCGGTCGATGGCTGCAAGTATCTGTACACCATGATTGCTGAAGAAGTTGTCGTGGATGACATTTTCATCGAGGTCCTTGCGCGGAAGGACGAAGGCTCGTGGGAAAGCTGGCTTCAGGATTGTCTGGAAGGTACCAATGCAGATGTGCGGCAGAGGGACCAGGCACGGCGTAACGTTTGCTCCCTTAGATGAGGCAATAAACGACCGGTCTTTGAAGGCCAAGCTGAGGCAGTCCATCGCATCTCTGGAGGCTGAGAGGCAACGCATGGCATCTGCTGTCGACGGCAACTTGCGGAAGCGTGGGAAACGACTGGAAGGTAGGCCAACCAGCTGTCAGTGATGGCGTTGATGAGGATCCAGCGCGTTTCGAGGATCCAGCGCGTTTGAAGCTGACGTCTTGTTGTGCCAGGCGAGCTGAAGTTGACACGTCAAGTCTATGAGAGGCTCGTGCAGCTGATTCCAGTGTGATATCCGCTTTTCTGCTCCGGCGCCGATTCCGGACTGCTTTCCACGCAGCTCCAAAGCGCCGTTCGACCGAAACGCCTGAACGCCCGGACCATCGACGCTTGTTTCTCGGTCCGTGATTGGCGTCAGCTATCGAGAGGACGAGAGCAGCCTTAAGAGATAGGAAGAACATGCGCTTGCTCAGTTGTCTGTCTTTTGGGCTCTATTCCTTAACCATCCTGCCCCCGCCGGCTTGGTCGGGTCGGACCTGCGCCGTGACCGCTGGCGACCCGGAGTTGACGTCTCGTACGGCTAGAAGCACCTCCGGCATGCCGGCTTCGCCTTCCTCCGGCCAGCGGATCTCCAGCGTGCCGTAGTTGAGGCCGGTGTAGTACGCGTCCCGGTCGACGCGGTGGTCATGGTAGTAGCTCAGCAGCGGTGGGTACAGTCGCCTGGTCTTCGGCGACGTCCCCAGACTATGCGTCGAGCCCGATGCCGTGATTTCGATGGCGGTCACCTTCCCCGAATCCTCGCCATCTTCTGCTCGGTAGGGCGTGCGAGAAATCTCCCCGTGGTGAACATCTCCGCTGATCACCACGACGCCGGGCACCGCCTTCTCCTTGAGGAGATCTGCAAGAGTCATTCAATGACCATTGAGCTTCCCTTAGCTCGAGGCTACGCGGCGCAGGAGCAGCGACCATGAAGGCAGCTTTGACCAAAGGCAGGCGTACCGAGGAAGCGCTGCTTCTCGCGAGGGAAGTGACTCCAGCCCTCGAAGATGGGATTCGAAGTGAGCATCACGGTGCTGCTGATGATAACATGCACTTTGGCATCGGACTCGGTAAGTTCCTTGTCCAGCCACTCCCACTGCGCGTCGCCGAGCATCGTACTCCACCCCGCGTTCAAGTCAACGAGGCGGTAGTCCGTGAAGGGAATCTTGATCTACACCCGAAGACAAGAGATGAACGTCCTGGCTGTTCGCGGCGTGCTTCCACGTGTGCGCAAGTCGCCGATCCCACCAACCTGCGAGACGAACCGCGATATGGCCGCGAGGAACGGCATGTACTTGCCCACGGCGGGGAACCAATGAAACCACGCTCCAACCGACGGGATCACGTAGTGCGACCGGAAGCTCCGGACGTCCAGGATGATCACCTTCACCTTGCGCTCGCCTTCTCCATACGTGATGCTCTTGTACAAGCCCTGTCTCTTGCGCCGCGGATGGTCGGCAGGCAAGCCCAAGAAGTCCAAGAACAGCTCTTGCCGTTCCGGGATGTTGGGAACCTCTCGGCCGCCATCGTTCACGCCGATGTCATGGTCATCCCACACGCCGTCCAGCTTGACGCCGTTCTCCGCCGCATACCGCAGGAAGCGCTGGTAGGACTCGACCCCCACTTGCTCCTGCCGATGTTCTCACTTCTTCAGCACCCACTTGTGCACCGCCAGCATACCCGCCTTTGATACCTCGAAGCCGCGCGCGAGATCCACAACCTCCGTTCCGTTGGCGTACACGGCGTCTCCAGTCCACAGCCAAAGCTGAGGCCCGAAGTTCTCCACCTGCCGAGCCGCATTCCGTCAGGTCCTGACCACTCTACAGCTGTCCCCAAGTGGGAATGCACGGTCGGTACTCCGCACACCTGTGGCCACAGCGCGTTCTGCCCGGCTTTCCAGGCTTTGACGCAGCTGGTGAAGGCCATGCGCTCCAGCGTGACATCCGAGATGACCTCGTCCACGCCGAGCGCAGCGCTCAGGAAGCTCGAGGCCACGAGGAGGCGCGAGAGGAAGCCCATTTGATTCAAATGGCGGGAAAAGTGCAAAGGAGTCTCTTTCGCGCGGGAAACCCGCGGAATGGAGAGACCGCAGAGACTCCGATCCTTGCTGCCGCTGAATCATTGCGAAATAACGAAGTTGAGATAAGAAAATTCAAAAGCACGGATTGGAGATCCCATTGGCCGAATGGCAGTTTGCCAAATTAGACAATGAAAACAAGAAAGCAACCCCAAGATTCGAAGTGGACGAAGGCGGAGGAATTCTGGAGGTCCTCCGAAGCTCTTCGAAGAAGCTTAGGAGGCGCATTCCACAGGCAAACAACGAGCGGTCGATCTGCGGACGAGACGCCCTTGAGCCTTTGCAGTTTCTTGGACCGTTGCGCGCAGTGCGGCCCATCCTTCGCCTCGCGAATGGACGAGGTCGATCGCCCGAGCGCCTCTGTATTGAAGCTGAGCCGTTGCTTGCGCGCACTTCCTCTCGCAACGCCTCCCGGTGCCCGGCTGTCGCCTCGGCGTTCGTTCGTCACCGTGCAGTTTCAAATCACTTCGTGAACGTGAAACGACGCCAGCATTAACCCCCCGACCCGAAAGGCAGCATGGGCCTGCTCAAGGTCGGCAGACCGCTCAAGTGGGAGGATGGCAAGCCGCACATGAAGTACATCCGCCTGCACGGCGTCCTGCAGTTTCTGAACACTTGGCGCGCGGTGCGGCACATTGAGAACGACGAGCTCAAGTGGGGCGACGAGGTGGAGACCGCCATCCTCAAGGTGGATGAATCCTCCAAGAGCGTCAAGGTCCACCTCGTGGGCTCTGAAATCATGGAACGCTTGCAAGCGCTCGAGGTGAGGCCAGGTGCTCCGCGGGCTCGTGCCTCCCGGCAGGCAGGATCTTACAGGATATCCGCCAGGGCGAACACGAGCACCTTCGCGACGGCGTTGTGTGGCACCAGGAGTACGGCGCGTGGATGCTCGAGTCGACGCCGAGGAATCCGTACGGAAGGAACGTCACGGATCTCTTCGCTGTCGAGCGCAACATGCGCCTCCGCCGTCGCCGGCTCCTGGCAGCCCTGTCCGACGATGAGATTGCTCCGTACATGGTGAACTTCCCGCTGCTCGGAGTGGGCCGCTTCGCCGAGCCATGGGAGGCGCCCCGCGGGCCGGTGGCCAACTCCGAGTGCATCCCGGACAACGTGATCAATCCCCATCCGCGCTTCGGGACCCTTTCTCGGAACATCCGCACTCGCCGCGGCGCCAACGTAGACATCCGGCTGCCCCTCTTCCGGGACACCCACACCCCGGAGTACAGCAAGGGATCCGCGCTGGAGCCCGTGGTGAAGATGGATGCCATGGCGTACGGCATGGGCTGCTGCTGCCTGCAGGTCACCTTCCAGGCTCGCGATCTCCAGGAGTCCCGCTACATGTACGACCAGCTGGCCGTCCTGGCGCCCATCATGCTGGCCTTCTCAGCCGCGGCGCCGGTGTTCAAGGGACGCCTCGTCGACACCGACGTGCGCTGGAGCGTCATCGCGGAGTCCTGTGACGACCGTCGCCCCGCGGAGCGCGGGGAGGCGGTGGATCTGGACGAGGCGCGGGACTCGACCATGGTGGGGGACGGGATCAAGCGCGTGTACAAGTCTCGCTACGACTCCATCTCGCGCTACCTCTACACCTGCAACCCCACCAACGCCAACCCGTGCTGCCCCATCGCGCAAGGGGCCATCCGCTCAAGGCATGCCGTGGAGAAGTACAACGATGTCGAGTGTGCCGTCGACGAAGAAGCCAGAGACCTGCTTCTGGCGAGCGGTCTCGATGACGTCATGGCCAACCACATTGCCCATCTTTTTGCACGCGACCCGTTGGTCATCTTCGAAGGTGCCGTCGAGGAAGTTGACGACGAGAAGTCGACGGAGCATTTTGAGTCCATTCAGAGCACCAATTGGCAGACGGTGAGGTGGAAGCCGCCTCCGCCGGTTCCCGAGGGCAGCACGCGCGCGATCGGGTGGCGGGTCGAGTTCCGCAGCATGGAGATCCAGCCGACGGATTTCGAGAACGCGGCGTTCTCCGTCTTCATCGTGCTCCTCACGAGGGCGATTCTCGCCTTCGATCTGGCGCTCTACGTGCCCCTCTCGCTCGTGGACGAGAACATGCGCCGAGCCCACCTGCGCGACGCGTGCCAGTCGCAGAAGTTCTGGTTCCGGAAGAACCTCGCCCCACTGTCGGCGAAGGAGGAAGTGAAGGAGGAAGCCGCCGAAAGCAGCCAGATGGAGAACTGCGCCTTCAGCAGCGGAGACGCGGTCGAGGAGCTCACCATGGACGAGATCTTCAATGGAAAGGAGGGCAACTTCCCGGGGCTGATCCCCCTAGTGCGCGCCTATCTGGAGTCCATCGATCTCGCTGCCGACGACGTGTCTCGACTCGAGAAGTACCTTGGCTTCATCAGCGACCGCGCGGCCGGGCGGCTGGTGACGCCAGCCACGTTCATTCGCAGGTTTGTGACGGGCCACCCGTTGTACCAGAACGACTCCGTGGTCTCGGAGGCGATCGTGTATGATCTCGCCACGGCAATAGACGAGATTGGCCGGGGCGTCCGGCACGAGGAGTCTCTCCTTGGCTCCTTCGAGGTCAGCCCGGTGGGCCGCGAGGATCCGTACGAGACTCCCCTGCGGTCTCGCAGGCTCAGCGGGGCGGAAAGGGATGAGCTCCTTCGGCGGTATACGCACCGGGAGTCCTTTCGCACGCAGGAGAAGCGAGTTGAGACCGCCATCTCCTCGGCGCAGGTGGCGGTGTCTGGATGATGGGTGCTCTGCGGCGGGGCCGTGCAAGGAATTCACGCTCGCGTACGGGGGCCGCCTGCACCGGCTGGTTGCCGTGGCTGACGACGCTGCGAGCTGCCATGCAGGACTGGTGTGAGGAAGGTGTACATATCTGTATCCATAAACCACCAACGAATAGTTACAAAGCATCTTGAGTCAACACGTGTTTGAACATTTGATTGAACGCCAGCGTCGCGTTTTCACTGCTCCCTTCGCCGTCGCTCCTCGTCCCGCTTGGCCCGTCGCGTTGCCAGCTTCCTCTTCCTCTCCGCCTCCTCATCTCGCCGACGCTGCATTTCCGTCGCGTAAGCGTCTGCCAGCTGCTGCCGAGAAACCGCCGCCTCCCTCTCGCGCTGCAGGCGCTCCTCCCGCAGCCGCAGGGACTCCCGCCTCCTCATCTCCCGAACCTCTTGCTGCCGCGCCTTGCGCTGCGCCTCGTCTTCCGCCGCCAACCGCTTCCGGCGCTCGTAAGCAGCCGCCATCTGCTGTGCCTCTTGCTGCTTCTCCAGAGCTTTCTGCTGCCTCCGGTGCGCAATCTCCTCCTTGCGCCTGCGGATGGCCTGGCGGCGTTCTTCCACCTCTCGCGCCTGGGCCTCCGCCGCAAGTCGGCGAATCTCTGCCTCTCTCGCGCGCTCCGTCAGGGCAAAGGCCTCCTGCTTGTTCCGCTCATCCTGCTTGACGCGTCGCAGGAACTCTATCTGGCTAGCTGCTAGGTCCGCGCGCTCCTTCTTCTTCATGGCTCGGGTGGGCGTGAGCGGTGCCTCCGAGCTTGTCGTCGCCTCGGGGACCGACGTGCCTGCCCGCGCCTCTGCAGCCTTCCTCGCCTTCATCTGCCGCATGAAGTCCAACTGGCTTGCGGCTTCTTCCCGCTTCTCCTGAAGTCGCCGGCGTCGCGCATCCGCGTCGGAGGCCCTCTGCTGCTCGCGGAGCTCCCGGGCGTGCTGGAGCGGATCGTCCGTAGCTGCCTCCAGCTTCTTGGCAGCCCGCTGAAAGTCCAGGGACGAGCGCAGCGCATCGCGGCGCTCCTCTGCGCGGTCCACATTCGTCGGAGACAGCGGCGTCGCCGGGCTGAGGACGAAGTCGGCCATGTCTTTGCTTCCCTTCGTTGTTCTCTTGTCTCCTCCGCCTCAACTACGGCTGCTTCGGCCTGGACTTCTTCGCTCTGGAGATACGGTCCAACGCTCCCGCAGAGGAAAGACGCGGAGATGGATTCAAGGGACGAAGACGGGCAGCCACGCTCTCGACGCCGCGCAGAAGCGCAAGTTGCGGGCAACGAATTTCTGGTCGTTGAATTTCAACGAATTTGGTTGAAGCTGGGACAGATGGAATGGAGGTCAGCTGAGGAAATGGCGAAGAACAACAAGCAAGAAGAAGACGAAGAAGAGGAGCGCGGCGAAAGACTGAGGACGGTGACGGGTGTTTCGGGTGGCGTTGGAGGCCCCAAGCCAATAGTGGTCTGGGTGTTTGGGTGCTTCACACAAGCACCCAAAGATGTTTGCTTGCATGGATGGATGGTCTGTTGGAGGGGCTGGGCTGGCCGCTGGGCAAGCAAGATGCATCATGCATTCGCGTGCCGCTTGGCTGCCTCGCTCGAGGTCAGGCAGGAACTCCTCGTTTCTTGCTGCCTTGGTGGCTGCTTGCTTGCCAAAAAAAAACTGTGCTAGTACGACGCTGCTGCGACAAATCACTCACGCCGCTCCCGGACCAGCAAGCAAGCAAAAACCAGCCAGCCAAACTAGCTAGCTAGCGCGCGGCGCTATAAACAGCAAGGCAGCGCCTCGCTCGCTCAGCCAAGAGCGCCGCGCGCCTCCGCCCGTCTCTTGACGTCGATGCACGAGGCAGCGAGAGAGCGCGGGCACGCGAAAGAGAGGGATTAGCGACCGCGCACGAGTCGAAGCGCGAAGCAAGCGGCTTCACAGAAACGACGGTGTTTGGAGCGGCCGGTTCGACCATGTGACCCATCCGCGCGGAGCGCCAATCGGCTTCGGCTGCGGTTCATCGCGTCAATTGTTCAAGCGTTGCAGCGCGGCGCGCGTCGCCAGCTGCAGCCAATCACAGCAACCACGTGCGGTTCAACCTGTAAGAATCAAAACAAGGAAAGTTGGTGAGACGCGCCCAACGGCCCTGTCCCACAGCGGGACAAGGCGCTGAAGCGACCAAGTTTGGATTTTCTTCCTCGCGAAAGAACGAAGCGACTCGGCGCCGCTGGGCCTGAGCCACGCCTTAGCAACGCGTGACTTGCGCCTCTCTGCCGCGCGAGCGGTGCGTAGGAACGCACCCGTCAGGCGTCCCGTCACAGGCGCCGCAGAGCGAGCGACACGGTGCGCCGAAGAAGAGACGCCTCGGGTTCGCCCGCAAAGCTGGACCTCCCGAGAACATCGCGATCCGGCGCCGGACGCCTCGCGGGCGCGCAGCCGCCGCTGGCGTCCCGCAAGCCCATGCAGCGGAGCGCAGAGGAGCCCGCGGAGAGCGCAGCGGCCGGGGCGCCAGACCCGGACCCCGTAGAAGACCTCCAAGGGCCGGAAGCTTCCTCTCGCGCGCCGGACACCGGAATTGACGCGCAGGACGCGCCGGATGCTCCGGATTCCGGAGGCTCCGAGTCGCCGCCGAAGGTGAGCCTTGCCCACGAGCTGGAAGACGGCGCGTTTTCTGATGGAGTTTCGCTCAGAAGAAGCTGCGGAGAGGCAAATGGACACCGGAGGAAGAGGCCTACGTCGAGCGTATCATCCACGACTTCAACGCCGGGCTGCTGGACGTGCCCGCCGGCACGACGCTGAGGACGTACCTGAGCCAGAAGCTCAATTGCGATCCCATGAGGATCACCAAGAAGGTAGCGCATTGGCGGGCGGCGACGCCCGGTAGCCCGCAAGCTCAAGCATCAACTCACGGATTCGGCCGTCCCTCCGTAGTTCACGGGCGCCAGCTGCATTGGGAAGCGCGTGTTTCATCCGCGAGGGGACCGCAGCGGAGCAGGTGCATCGGAGCTGGACAGGGCCAAGGAGGAGCTAGCCACGTAAGAAGCCGCCTCGCCTCGCCTCGCCTCGTCTGTCCCTCGCCTGCGGCAGCGTCTCCTCATCGAATGCGAATCCTCCGTACACTGCCGCGAAGGTTGGAGGCGAGATGGCGGAAACGGCTTTCCGAATTGGAAAACGACACCACGGGCAAGTCGGTGGTCAAGGGAAGGCGGGCGAGTAGAAACACCGGGCAGCAAAGCGCGGAGTCAGAGAGCGTCGTGGTCCCGAACGCGCGAAAAGGTACTGCCGCCTATACGTGCGCACGGGACTGCCAATCCGCGCCACGCTAATGAGCACCTTTCGTTCTCCTCGTTCGGTACATCTAGTTGACAATTGGCAGACGCTCATTCTGAATTGGCTCCACCGCGCGGAAAGGGCCTTGCAGGATGACGCGGTCCAACTCGCGGACCTGGACAGTCTCACGGATGAAGGCAATCGTCTCAAGGTGCGCCCCCGGGGACACGGCAGATATTCGGCGGATGTCGTAGAGGTAGGAGAGTGCTCTTAGATATCGGTAGGGACTCAAGAGACGTCGGTGTTCACCTCGACACGCTGTCGCCTTCTCTGCAGGACGATCGATTCGATCAACCGTCTTCTTCCACTTCGGAAGACCACGATGTGTCAGGTAAGCCTTGCTGGCGAGCTGGTCCACTACCTCTACCCCTGCCTCTACCCTTGCCTCTACCCCTGCCTCTACCCCTGCCTCTACCCCTGCCTCTACCCCTGCCTCTGCCTCTGCCTCTGCACTCTTTCCGGAAAGAAATCTGACGCCTCCCGTCTGGAAGCAGGAGTGCGGCAAGGATCCATCTATGAAAGGCTGCCCGCAGGCGATGACGTGTATGCCGGCGGCGGTCGTCTGAGCAGCAGAGCCGACAGCGTTGAAATCGGAAAGGCAAGCGAAGTGGATGCTGGCGCGGCCTTATTTAATCTTCGGAAGAAGGCGTGAAGAGATTGTGGTCACCGAGGAAGTACGCCTGGCTCGCGTTGGAGAGGATTGCAGTTGAAGCCGCGCCCCCCCTTCCCCTTCCCGCGCCCCCGTAGACGTACCGGCAAGGCAAGGGAGATATGTGAGGTCACGTGTTGCGTTTCCAGCAAGTGAATTTTTAGCACAGCTCCGACAGGATCGGATTGCGCAAATTTAGGCTCTTCCAGTGACAGGACTGCTGCGTATTTGTCAGTAGTATAGATACCCCTGAGTTCCCCAGCGTGGGTTGATGCGCCATCCAACTTGGATTGGTCGAGCGAAGCGTGCTTGGGCGAGAGGCAATCAGCATGGCTCGTCGCAAACGACGGTGTTATTGAAGACACAGAAGAAACTTGTTCCCGCCATGATCGTCTTTCTTTGGACTATGATGGCCGGGGCACCAGCAGCAAAAGTGGTCTCACCGACGAAGCTCTTCACGGGGTGATCCAACGCTTGCCCAAGCATGCGCTCGCCTTGTTGTCAGCACGACCACGCCTCCGCGTCGTTCATTAGTCCTCCGAGGCCGCGGAATTCAATTGGACAGCCTCCACAGGAAACGATTCGCCCTTGCGCTTTCGTTTCCAGCCACGGTGCCAGGACGGAGACGCCCAAAGCGTGCATTTCGACACCTTGCCACGTTTCCGCCCTCGGGCGTAGCGCATTCACATGTACAGCATCAAGAAGCCTCCTTGGCTTCGCCTCGCACAAATTGGAAGTGGGACGGGCTCCACGAAGATGAAGTCTACTCGACCATCTTGATGCGCCCTTCCACCGCCGGCGCGACGCGGTAGACCCCGTCGATCTTCACCGGGTTGATGGACTTCCGACGCTTCCGTGCGCTCTCCTGGTTCGGCTTCTCCGCCTTCTCAGCGTCCAACTTCATGTCCTCGACCATCTGCTTCGACTTGCGCCGAATGAAGGAGTCGCGCCCCTGGCCGCTGTTCAGGTTGTCCACGATGGTGAAGTAGTTCTGCACCAGGTTCGCCAGGAAAGGAATCTGCTCCGGCGTCAAGACCACCGGCGCGTCGCCGAAGGAGTAGCCGTCCTTGTTGGCGCGGAGGTATTCCTTCGTGCAGCAGCGGTAGGTCCGGCTCGGATCCAGCGGCTGCTTCTTGACGCGAACGCTGTCCTTCACGACCCGGTCGCCGGGGTCCTTGGAGGGATCAAACGTGAAGGTGACTTCGGACACCTGCAGGAAGCGCCCCTCGAGGCGAGGCCACTTGGACACCGCGTTCTCCAGCAGATCGTGGATCTGCTGCGGGGTCAGCTCGACACAGACCATCTCGTCGACCATGGGCAAGAGGTTGAGGAGGTCCCCAACCTTGAACTCCCCCGCGGGAATGATTTGGTCGGCCCGCAGCGTCCCGGAGTTGATCACGCAGAAGTCGCAGTCGACGGCGGAGGTGACCACGTCGCACAGGAAGTTGCCGACGTTGCTCTCGTAGTTGCGAATGGTGGCGAAGCGGGCGTCCAGGTCGGTGGCGACGTAGCCCACCGTCTTGTCCATGCGCTTCGTCACCTCCACGGCATACGAATCCACGACCTCCTGCGCCCGCGCGTCCACTGGCGCTTGCGAGTTCACCTCCTCGCGATGCCAGGCGACGACGAGGCCGCCGGACTCGACCACCTGGTCTCCTTCCTGCGGCGTGAGACTACTGCGGTTGTTCTTGAGAACCGCGCGAATCGGCGTGAACTCTCGGAAGTCGGTGCCGCTCTTCACCACCAGCGGCGCCGACTTGTCCGCCTGGAACACGACGTAGTCGTGGTCGTGACCGCCGAGGATGAGGTCGATGCCTTCTCCTTCCTGCGCGAGCCTCTCGTCGTTGGGTACTCGCATGTGTGTGAGGGCGATGACGATCTCGGCGCCGGCCTCGCGGAGCTCAGCGGCGATGCGATTGCCCACGGTGACGAAGTCGAAGTACACCAGGTCCTCCGGATCCACCATGCCGAGGGTGTCCACCCACTCGCCCTCCACCAGGCCCATGAGGCCGATGCGATAGCCCTCCCACTCGATGAGGATGCGGTCCTTGAAGAGGTTGTCGGCAGTCTCGTCCAGCAGCTGCACGTTGCTCAGGAGCCAAGGGAAGTTGGTCTTGGAGATGAGCTGCGCCATCTTCTCCACGCCGAAGTCGAAGTCGTGGTTACCGATGCAGGCCACTTGGATGTCGAACTGGTTGAGCACCGGCGGCATCTGCACTCCCTTCAGCACCGTCGACATGATCGACGGCGCAAAGGCGTCGCCGCTGAACAGCACCAGCGGCGGCGGGTTCCGGGCCGTGTAGAACCTCCTCATCAAGCCCACCATGCGTGCGGCGCCACCGACCGGCTCTCTCTTGCCCTCGGTGATGTTGTCTGTCATAGTCCGCACGCGTTAGACTTTGTCTCGGCCGAACGCCCGGGCTCTCTTCCCGAAGTACTTACAGACGTCGTTGAAGTGGAGGATGAGCAGCTCGGGCCGAGGGTTCATCATGCAGAGGTTCCTCAAATCCCGACGGGCGCTCTCCAGACTCTTGACAAGCGCTTTCTGCAATTCGGCCTCTTTCCGCTCAGCTTCGTCCAGAGCGGCCGCGACTTTGTCCACGAGCCTACAAGGCGTCCAAGCCGGCGGAATGAGGCGAGAGGAAGCGGCGGAGCGGCCAAAGTGAGAGATGCAGCGAAGTACCAGCTCTCCACGTCTTCTGGCTGCTCTCGCATCGCCGCCTCGGCGTACGCGGCCAAAAGTGCCTTGGCATCCATCTGCTGCACTGCCGAGTCTTGAAGCAGCCAGCTGAGGCCGTCTGGGCAGCTTCGCAACCACTTGTCCTTCTTTTCTTCCTCTGGCGAAGCTGGGCCCCGGGATCTCAGGGAAACACCCAGCGACACTTCGAAAGGACTGCGGCGAGAAAGGCCGTCGCGTTCGGCCCCCAAGCGGTAAGATTCATGTCGCCGACGTTACCGCAATTCCGCCAAGCTGATCCGTCGCAGAGCCCGATCCGGAAGCTCCGCGACTGTGGTACAGCCCCGTGGCCCTGTTCCGGTGGGTCGGGGTCCATCTGATCCTGTGCTATGCAGGGTGAGAAATGCGAAAAGCGAGGTGCGACATCGAGACGTACCGTATGGTACCTGAGTACCTGGGAAACATGCGGTATTTTAGTACAGTACACATAGGGTACTCGGATGCAATGCGCCCGCAGGTTGCAGGTGGGAACGCAGATGCAAAAATCCGCGCGGAAGTCTCGTCTTCCGGCGCTTCTCAGATGAGCGAGTACGTCGAGGATGCGGCGAATGGCGTGCCAAGCTCCGTGGCGGAGGAGGATGAGCGACTGGAGAACTTCTTGCAGGCGAACACGGCAGCGAGGGAAAGGTATCGGGCAGAAATCGAGCAGTCTCAAGCGAGACGGGCGGAGCTGAGCTCTCAAGTTGCCAGTGCCTCCGGCGGCACGGTCACCATGGAGCAGCTAGTTGATGAGCACCAAAATGAGGAGGAGAGCAACTAGCAAGGAAGCCTGTTTCGCCCGAGAAGAGGTCGAAATACGAAAGGAAGAAACTCCAACTGGATTGACAGCAGCTTGTCTCTGGCGACCGCAGCGTACTGTGGCACGACTCTTTCCCGTGCCACTCCAAACTACACACTGCTGGGAGCTGCGGCATCTTGCTGGCATCGAATCACATGCCGTCGCCATGATCGTGCTCATCCTCCTCGTCGCTGAGGAAGAAACTCGGGCGGAAGATGAACGAAAGGATGATTTCCAAGTTCTGCAGCACGAGGAAGGCCACGGCGAGCATGAGAACTTGTCGGACGACTCTGAACAGGCGCCCACTCAGGCTTTGCTTGGCCGGCCGCAGATGCATGACGTGCTTCGTGGCCGCGACCACGGCGTTGCGACTCCACGCCATGGCCTTGGTCTTGTTGCTCTTGAAGAGCTCCAGCTGATCCAAGTAGTGCTCTGACTGGTAATTGCCCGACTGGCCAGTGGGGATGAGCGAGCGGCAGCTGTCCCAGTCTCCGCAATCGAAGAGGAAGCGTGCTGACGCGAAGGCGCCGACTGCGGCATATGGTTCGTCTCCCGCTTCAAACGGCTCGAACACAACTCCAACTTGGTTCGGCGATTCGCTCGAGCCACCAATCTCGAACGGAGGAGCTGCGGAAGCAATCATCAGTGCCAAGTGGTACAAGCAGAAGGCTGACATCTACAAAATCTATCAAATCTACCAAATCTACCAAATCCGCAAAATCCGCAAAATCCGCAAAATCCGCAAAATCTGCAAAATCTGCAAAATCTGCAAAATCTGCAAAATCCACCGAATCCACCAAAGCAAACCCCGTAAAACCCGTAAAACCCGAAACGCTTACCATCAAGGAAGGTTCCGCGAGAGGCGCCAAGCTTGGAATTGAAGGCGTGGACGAAGCAGGCGTGGTGGACCTCTCCATAGCGCCATGCCGCGGGATTCGCTCCGCAGGCCGCCGTCATGATGTCTGCCACCTCGACGTAGGCGTCCAGAAGCAGCTGCTCGACTCCGCCAGCCATCCGTAGCCACCACGACTTGTTGCCGCGCTGCAGGATTCGCAGCACGTTCAGAAAGTTCTGCTTCAAGTAGTTGATCATCCGGAGCTTCTTGAAAAATCCAGCGCCATAGAGCAGCGCCTGGCTATCCTCTGACAGCGTCATGTCACTGGTCTGAAGGCCCGCACGCAGCAATCGTCTGCGCAAAGATATCTTCATGCCGGTGAAGATCGCGGCACCCGCGCTGGCCTCATGCATGACTCCATCGAACTGAACCAGAGCCTCATACAGCTTCAGAACGACGTCTCTCTTACTCGCCGCCACGGAATCTATCTTGGGCGGTCCCTGAGCCTTGAAAAACTTGACATACTCCTCGGCAAGGATGTCGCGAAACGATAAATTCGGCAGGATCAGCTCCGAGATGGAGATCGTGCCGTCCTTCGACAGCAACTCGTTTAGCTGCTCGTGGATAGCCTGCTTGCGGAAGCCGGGGACGAAGAGCTGGCCCAGATAGTGCGGGTAGTCGCGATAGTCAACAATGTCCGAGTTGGCGCTGACCAGGAACGAATGGCCCTGCGCGTCGACCGGATTCAGCACCGCGGGCATCGACTGGACGTCGACAAGGCCCTTCCAGTCATGCTCTCCGCTTCGTCCGTCCAGAATGTACATCTCATCTCCGCGCCGTCCCGGCCGAGCGGGCACGCGCCCGGCAAGCGCGTATCCGCAGTTGCCTCGCGAATCCGCGTAGCCCACGTTCAGCCCGATGCATTCTAGACCCCGAACTGCAGCCTTGAACTCTTCAAAATTCGAGCAGGTGTTGAGCCGCAGCGCGCTTTGCACCAGCGCAAGCCGCGGGAGCCGGGTCGCGCTGCAGAAAGCAAGGGCGAAGCCTTCGGTCTGCGTCGCGCCGAGGATGGACCGAACCATGGGCTCGCTGTTGGCCAAGTCCTTCATTTCGGCGACATCACCCTGCTGGTCCGTGACTCCGCTGATAATCACACCGTGGCATGTGCTGAAGACATTCAGCTCTCTCGCTTTGGGCTCCCCCTTCACCCGTATTTTCTCACATCGGCGAAGCGCCTCCTTCGCCACGCCGCGGTGCTCGTATGTGCAGCCACGCGCGCTCATGCTCGTAATCTTCTCAAGGAACACGTCCTCCATGTCCACGTAGCTCAGCGTCACACCCCAGGCAGCATCGTCATTGTGTCCAATCATGACGATCGGAAGACCGGGGATGGAGACGCCGGCGCAGTTCAGCGCCGGATCGGCGCCGTCTCGCGATTTCGCCGTCATGTGGATTTCGTACCATACATGCGGCAGATCCACATTCAGGTGGGGATCACTCGCCAGCAGCGCGCCCCCCGACCCACTGGCATTGTGCTTGCCATGGATGGTGTACCAGTTG
Source organism: Pinguiococcus pyrenoidosus (assembly GCA_019677205.1). NCBI lineage: Eukaryota > Pinguiophyceae > Pinguiochrysidales > Pinguiochrysidaceae > Pinguiococcus > Pinguiococcus pyrenoidosus. The sequence continues at coordinate 63,366 of JAAMXY010004238.1, forward strand.
GAGCCATTCGATCTCCTCTCCGGTCCTCCGGGTCCCATCCCGAAAGTCTCGGAAACAAAGCGGACGACGTCCTCCGAAGCGTCCTTGGCCTCTCCGCTCAGCGGGAGGGAGCCCCCGAACAGCTCCAGCGGAACTTGGGGCGTCGAAGGCGGTACTGTACAGTGCCCCGTGACGTCTGTGTCGTGGACGCCCGTGCTGGGTTGGCACCACTCCGCCGCAGCCATGTCGCCCACCGCCTGGCGGAGCCACTGCCGGATCACAGGCCCCTGCCACCCGAATGACATGGTGAAGGACATGAGCCGCGCAATGGCCAAGGAATCGAGGATGGACCAGGGCTCCCTTGATATTCTCAAAATCCGGAACTCGGCAGGGAGGGCCTTCAAGCTCGCCGCCCCCGCGTTGACGCCCTTGGCGTAGGCTTCTAGGAAGCCGAGCGCCGCGCGAGAGTCCTCCTCCCGACCTGCAGCGTTGCGGAGCTCTTCCAAGTCCTCCGCCGCGAGGGTGGCCCAGCCAACTTTCCGACAGAAGACATCGACGGGAAAGGCCGGCGCGCCAAGGACCTCGCTCAGGCGGCCGCCAGCCATGCGCTTCAGCGTCTCCATGTGCCACAGGCGATCCTGTCGTTTCAGAGCGGGCCGTCAGCATTGTTGCACTTTGCCGAAAGACAGCTTGAGGCAATACTGCCGTCCACAGACAAGAAGGGCCGAAGCCTGCGAACCTGGGCATGGCAGTATCCAACCCCGAAGCCGACGTCGGCAAGGTTCTCGCCGGCAATGTGAGGCACGCCATAGGTATCTCGTCGGACCTTTGGAACCACCCCTTTGTTATAAAAGGGCGAACCGATAGGATGCCAAGGAAAACCAGAGGTTGAATACCTCCACGTCGGCGTGAACACCGTCCACTTCAACGTCCGCATCCAGGTCTGGAAGAGAGTGATGCGCCCAGGAGGGCACTACGAAGCTGCGGAGCAGCAGCTTGAGCGCGCTCTCCATTTCCTTCGGATCTCGAGCCTGCTTCTCCACTCGAGACAGCGCGTCGGTGAAGGACTCTTTGGGACTCGCGGCCGCCGGACGGGGTTCTGCCGCCGGTGTGGCGGGTGTGATGGATTCTGCGGGCGTTTTGAGCTCGAGAGCGAAGCGCACGGAGTCGCGCGCTTGCACTACAGCCTCGCCGATCAGCTGAGCAGAGCAGGGCCGAGTGAGGAGTCTGCCGAGCGAAGAGCGCGCGGTGGCGGGAGAGACGCGCCTTCCAACGCGGGGCTCCGAATTGCGCAGGAATCCTGGCGACTGGGCTGGGCTAATAACAAGACGGCGCAAGAGACGGGGGTGAAGTCAGCGACTCGGATCGACAGCCATAATTGGCCAGAGAAAACATTGGACTGATTTTAGGGTGTCACCATTGGGTGAGTGAACTCGGTACCCTGCACCATTGGTCCAACGGTGGGGGTATTCAAGTCATTTCCATCATTGTTTAAAAATTACGTCATCGCCCAATCTTCATCCTCCGTATCGGCCCTTCGAGGGCGTTCGAGAAGCTTCATTGGCCAAGAATCCAGAACGTGGCCTGTGGATCCATGGGACAGCCGCCGAAGCGCGGCCTTGCGAAACGTGCCCCGTCGAACGCACTCGTCTCGACGCTTCTCGGGGCGCGCAGACGTCCGCTGCCCGGAGCGGCGCAGCACAGCAAAGACGGCGCTGAGTACGCTTGCCGCCTCGCTTTTGGCGCTGGTCGTCTCGGCAGTCGCCATGTCGAGTCGGTCGCTGCCCTCGTGCGTCAAGCTGATTGGGAGCTTGTCTCCCAACCCGGCCCCTTTCCCCACGCGGGACCCCTTCCTCTTCTGCGTGTACCACCGCGACTTCTTGCCAGAGGGGAACGAGAAGATGGAGGCGCCGCGCCGTGGCAACGGCCAAGACTTTGACTCGAGCAAGCCGTATCGCATGTACCACGGCAACAAGATCCCGGGCTTTCCACGTGAGTTTTGCTGAGGACGCCCGGCGGCCCTTCTGGGATCTCTGCCTCTTGGGCATTGCTGGTGGGGATGCTGATCACAGGGGTTTCTCCTGTCATGTAGAGCATCCGCACCGTGGGTTTGAGACGATCACGGCCACCATGCACGGCCTGATCGACCATACGGATTCCCTCGGCAATGGCGGGCGATACGGCCAGGGCGACCTGCAGTGGATGACTGCCGGGAAGGGCATCGTCCACGCCGAGATGTTCCCGCTGGTGCACAGTGACAAGCCAAACACGCTGCAGTTCTTCCAGATCTGGCTCAACCTGCCCGCGGAGAGCAAGATGGTCGACCCGCACTTCACGATGCACTGGGCAGAACAGGTGGTCACGAGCGGGGACTTCGAGAAGGCCAAAGTCACGGTCTGGGCGGGGTCCTTTGGAGATCTCGTGCCGCCGCCGCCGCCGCCAGCAAGCTGGGCTGCCAACCCTGAGAACGAGGTGACCGTGTGGCTCCTGGAGATCGAGAATGGCGGGCACCTCGTGTTGCCCCCCGCGCGCCACGGCGACGAGATCACGAGGTCCCTGTACGTCGTCGAAGGCGACGGCGTGCAGCTCGTTACGGAAGAGGGCGCGACGCCCCTGCTTCGTCAGCAGTATGCCGAAATGCGCGGCGCCGGCGTGGAGATGCAAGTCCACCACTTGAACGAGGCCGAGGAAACCGTGAAAGTCCTCGTGCTCGGCGGCCGTCCCATTGCCGAGCCGGTTGCGCGGTATGGCCCGTTCGTCATGAACACGCAGAATGAGATCCAGCAGGCCTTTAGGGACTACCGCGAGACCGAGTTCGGCGGGTGGCCTTGGAAGCATGACGACGAAGTGTTCCCGAAGGAGCGCACCCGCTTCGCACTGATCGACGGCGAGGAATCGACTCCGCAGACATGTACTTAGCTTAGCAGTGAAGGTCAGTGTACAGAAACCTTGGATTCGCTGTCCCGTGCGCTTCTCTCCATGCACCAGCGCCTTGCCTGCCAGCTTCTTTCGTTCGCGAGTCGGGACGATGTAGATTCCATCGACTTCACGCGTCCATCCCCCAGCTTTCTGCCCGGCGCGACCGCGGCGTCTCCTTCCCCTCTGAGGCCCAACTGAAAGGGGGAAAATCCAAAACATGTCTCGAGGAGGCGCCAACGAGCGCTCGAGTTGTGTGGCGTCCGACCAATCCGTCAAGGGGTAGTACTTCTCCCTCGAGGTCTTGGCCTTGATGGCCTCGTTGCGACGATCAGCTGATCTCTTTTGAGACTCGCGATCTCGGGTTTGCGGCTCCGCCGCTTTCCAGGTCTCCAAAGCGATGTCCCGCCTTGCGAGGCTGGCGGACTGCTCCATTTCGACTTGCAAGGCGCGCCGATAGCAGAGCGACGAAGCGGCGACGTTCTTACTCTGGGCTGCACGCGCTGGTGGGGCCACGAAGAAGCCATGGCTGTGACGCTTCACACCTCGTTGGGCGACGTGAAGATCGAAGTGCTTTGCGACACCGTGCCTCGCGCGTCGGAGAATTTCTTGGCGCTCTGCGCCTCGGGCGCCTACGATGGCACGCTGTTCCACAGGAACATCCGCGGCTTCATGATCCAAGGCGGCGACCCGACGGGCAGCGGCAAAGGCGGGGAGAGCATCTGGGGAGGCTTCATCGACGACGAGTTCCACGCAGACGTGCAGCACGATCGTCGTGGCATCGTGAGCTTTGCGAACCGAGGGCCGAACACCAGTGGGGCGCAGTTCTTCATCACGTACGACAGGCAGGACCACCTGAACAATGTGTACACGATCTTCGGGAAAGTGATCGACGGCTTCGACACGCTGGATGCGATGGAAAAGGTGCCCGTGCAGGGGAAGAAGAGCCGGCCGGTGGCGGACATCGTGCTGACGGACGTGACCATCCATGCCAATCCGATCGCAGACATGGCAGACTGATGAAGGTGCGGAACCTGGAGAGCAGCGCTCCGCTGAGTGTACGACAGAACCTGCCGAAGTTCATAAGAAATACGGTCGCATCCTCGTCCCGAAATGGAAAGGCGTGCATGCGTGGAGATGTTGGATTTGTTGCGGGTGCGAAAGATCCCCACTACGTAACAACCATCAGAATCCTCGTGACTGAAGCAGAGGACGGCGAAGTTCGCGTCGCTGCCTGTATGATGCGATCGTTTGGAGAGATCTTGTAGGTTGTGCCCACATGCCCACGTGGGCTGCAGACTTTACGGATATCGTATCAGACGGATAGGAAGGACTATAGAAATGCAGTTGTATGTACTGGCTCCGTCATTCCGTCGTTTCGTCATTCGAGTCCTTCGCATCCCCCGGTCTGAGGTCACGACCATACGCGATACGGTGACACACCGCTAAAATACACTCGGTCGGCTCCACAAAAGGCCTGTTTCTTTTTTTTTGCCACCATACAAGCACTGAAAGATCTAGCTGGACTTCGGACGCCTTAGAAAGTCGGCAACCGGGGCCAACAGTCCTCGCGTCGCTTGTTCTCCCTCATGACCGCACGTCTGTTCTGCCAGAACTGCAGCATGTTGAGCCCTGCGTACGGAGCAAATGGCAAGGACGTTGCGTTAGCAACCATTCGGATCCTTCGGATCCTTTTGATCCTTTTCGTCCTTTCGATCCTTTTTGGTCCTTTCGATCCTTCATTTGTCTCCCGCACTTGGCACGCGCGAGGGCTTACCGATTGTCAGCGTCTCAAGCCCGATGACCTTGAGCCGGCGCCGGAAGCGGAAGACTTGGTTGCTCTTCTCAACTTCGTCCATAATTTCCCTGACAGCTTCGCCTCCCTCTCGCCTCTTCTCGATGATGTCAAGAAGGTCGAGCTCCAGGTCCTCAAGCAGGTCCTCGATCAGCGTGCGGAGACTCGCCGGGATCTCCAGCCCCAGTCGCTCGGCAGTCTCGTCGTCAATGGGGATGTCGGCGAATTCGTCCGGCAACGCGGCTTTCGCCGCCACCCGCATGCCCCCAAGCGTGTCTCTAACCAGGGCCATCGCGCGGTCCTCGAAGTCTTCGCTGCTCGCCATGACTTGGGCGAATCGGTCCTCAAAGCGAGAGCGATACTGCGCCTGCAGCTTTGAGACGTGCGCGAGCAGTGGCTCCGCGGCAGCAGCGGCGCAGTGTCGCACAAGCTCCTGACGTCTGTCACGGGAGAGAAAGGTGTCAGGGACGCCCGGAAGGAGACGACGACGACGTGCCGGGCGCGCCACTTACGCCTCCTTCGTTCCGGTGAAGTCGAGGTAGCCAACGAGACGCTTGTCGAGCTCCATGAGCGACATCTTAAGGCGAGCGCGCAGCTCTGCGCCGAAGTGCAGCATCGGTGCCACCAGGTTGTCAACCTTCTCGGCGAGGGCGATGGTGAGCTGATCGGCGAGCGCCACCGCCATGTCCAGGGCCTCCTCCACGCCATCCTTGGACTGCCAAAGGCAAGCAAGGCGCACCGGTCAGCATCTTGGAGTGCCCCGACAAGGCTTGCGACGCAATGCTTGCGCTCGGGAACTCACCTCGGGCTCCAGGTAGGAGTCCCCAAAGCCTTCCTCAACATACTCATCCGCGTCTTCCTCATCGTACTCCTCCTCGTCGTATTCCTCCTCCTCGTCGTACTCTTCCTCGTCGTACTCCTCCTCCTCGTCGTAGTCGTCGTAGTCCGCTTCCATTCCCAGGCCCTCCGACGCTACGAAGCCTGGGGACTGCGGCGACGCCCGAGGTCCGGGCGGGTTGTTCGGGATCGCCCCCCCGCGCGCCACATTCCACAGTTCTGGGCGCGGGCCCCATCCGTGGCAGTGCGAGACAGATAGGAATGCCAAAAGGGGCAGCATCGCGCCGCGGAGAAGCATTTTGAACCCGTCCGCGCTTCCGTTTCCTCCCTCGCTACTTCAGCTACGTACGCGTGTTGACGCCAGCGTGGGAGCGCCCGTCAGTGACAGACGACGAATTTTCCGGTGCCGCCGCGCGGCGGGCAGGTGGCCACCTACCTGAAGAACGTGTGGGCCGCCGGTGCTGGGCAGAGGAGGCGCGTGGGCGGCAAACGAGATGCAAGTTCCTTCCGAGCCTGTGCTTTTGCTGCTGCCGGCGCTTCTGTGGACGGCGGCGAACTTCAAAGGGGCCAAGGAGCCGTTCAACTGTTAGTACAGTCTGATGACACTGTCAGTGACGACGTCGGCCAGCCCATAGCAGGGCCTCGCCGCGGACCGTTTCGCTCTCTGGGAAACGATTTCCTCCAGGAGAGGCTTTTCCAGATGAGAATAGAGCGTCGCCTCGATGAAGTGAGGTCATCGGCGCAGAAGATGATCTCTCGTGCGTGGGAGCGCCCAATGGCGGTGCGACAACGATCTCGGAGCGCCCAATGGCGTTGGAGGTGCGGTTCCTGGAAGCTACTTTGCGCCGAGTTGGGCCCAGATCCAACAAATCCCGGGTTGCTGCCTGAGAAATGATCCATGCCGACCAATGAGCGACCGCGTGCTGCTAACGACTTGTTTGATTTTCTTTAAATTTATATGTAGGACTACTTGGATTCGATAAAACAAAATGTTTCTGAAGCGCCCCAATTTGGCACCCAAGCAAGCAGTGAGTTGCGTATTGCTACCGAATCCCCTTCCAGCCACTCCCTTCTCGGCGCCACAGAAAGTGCCTTGATACGGAGCAGCCACGCTGTCTCTGGTCGTCAGAGTGCCCCTGTGCGCGGTCAGCCGGCTTCCATCGTCGACGTCACCCAGCCGAACTGCGATTCCTGCCCCCTTTCGGTAGAAAGCGCGCGCGTGGGAAACTCAAGAAGGAACTATCGTACGAGGGAGAACTCCTTTTCTTGAGACGCTTCCCGCCTGCAGAGAGGCCTCGAGACCGACCGCGGGACTCTTCGCGACCGTCTTAAGAGCGCGTGCCACTGCACGGCGTACGGCAGCGGGGCTCAACGCGCTGCTGCAGATCGCGCGGAGCGAGTTCAAACTGCGCAGCGCTGCCGCCGACTCGCCGCGGAGCCGTTTCTTCATCACCGCCGCCGAGCAGCTGCACGACACGCGATCCGGGAAATCGTCGTTTCTCGAGCACTTGAGAGAGATCCGACCTAGAGCAGGAGGGCTTAAGGTCTGGCCGAGGAAAGCGCGAAAAGCTTGGCTTGCGCATCCCCCGGAGAGGCTGTTCTTCGGCGTATCCAGATCGCGAAAGGGATCGGAGCATGTCGACGGTCAAGGTCATGGCTAGTCCTTATGCGCACGGTAAGAAGTCGCCTCCGCAGCTGCACCAGGGGCTTCCTGACGGGGTGCCTTCGCTTTTGTGGTGTTCCTTGGGACGGTGCTTCCTTGCTGACCAGATTGTCTTCTTTCGCGCTCCCGCCGTAGATGCCACGACACCCATCGCGTCCGCAAAGAGGCCGCGGATGTCGCACCTGCAGAATGACGGGATGTCACCCGTAGACAGTAGAGAGGTAATCGCGTGGAAGTTGCGACCCGCGACGCACACGACGCCCACGGCGCCTTCAAGTATGATGGAGATGCTGATGCGATCTTGCTCCACCAGCTGGACCAGGACTCGTATCTTCCCACGCCTCCCAACATCGGGACGTCGCCGGAGGACCTCAACACCCCGGACCGGCTCACGCAGCCGGAGACGGGATCGTCGTCGGACTTTCGGGATCGGATGAGCTCCTTCTTCTCGCCGGTGCTTCGATTCCTGGGCGGCAAGGACGACGACGGCAAATCACCCGCGAGCAGCGACCTTGGCGAGGAGCGCTTCGCGGAGCACCTCTCCTCGCCGATGAGCACCGCGAGCCCGAGGTAGGATTCGCTGCTCTGGTGGGAGACCGGCGGCGCAGCGATCGCATGGCTCATCGATCGTGCCACTCGACCACCCGGCAGGTCAAAATCGAGGCGAGAGTACGATGCGAGGAATGGGTTGAGTGGGGGCGTCAGGACCTCGCCATCGGAATCAAGCGACAACACCTCGGAGAGCACGGCGGACGAGGATGCGCTGGAGTTCAACACCTACCTCTTCATGAAGCAGCTTCCGCCGTATCACAGCGTCAACGAGCCCAACAAGATCTGCTTGCCACCTCGCAGTCCGGAGCTGCAAGATAAGATGACGCTCGTTCTGGATCTCGACGAGACGCTGGTGCATTGCACGATCGACGAGGTACGTTGCTCGGACGCGGATCGACAAAGCTTGAGGCGAGGATGACGTCGTGATGTCGTTTCGCGCTTGCGAACAGGTCCCAAACCCCGACCACATCTTTCCTGTACAGTTCAATGGGTTCTACTATCAGGTGTATGTGCGCCTGAGACCTCACCTTCAGCACTTCTTGCGCGCCGTGTCGCAAATGTTTGAGGTTGTGGTCTTCACCGCGTCACAGAAAGTGTATGCGGACGCCTTGCTGGACATCATCGATCCAAAGCACGAGCTCGTACGGCATCGACTGTTCCGCGAAGCTTGCTTGTGTGTTGAAGGGAACTACCTGAAGGACTTGAATGTGTTGGGGAGAGATTTGAAACGCACGGTGCTGGTGGACAACTCACCGCATGCGTTTGGGTACCAAGTTGACAATGGCATTCCGATCGAGTCGTGGTACGAGAGCGACGCAGACAACGAGCTGCTGAGGCTGCTGGGCTTTCTGCAGAGGCTGCAGAAGGAGGATGACGTGCGGGCCCTGGTGCGGGATGAGTTTGACACGCAGCGGCTAATAAGCGAGGCCGGGAGGCGGTAATAGTGTTCTCTAGTAGCATGGGGTTCTTGTCTTGTAGCCATCGGGGAGCGCCAAGCGCGGGCAGGCGCTGTGCTCACCCACGAGTACATCTGGATGATAGATAGCCAGAAGCGCACCAGGAATCAGCGGAGCGAATCGGCTGCGAAGGACGACTTCTGAAAAGACGAAGGCCCGTTGTGGCGTTGCCCTTGCACTGCAAAGGTGTCGCGCGTGGCCTGGTCGCACCGGTGGGCTCTTCGTGTTCACGTCTTGTGCACTGAGCGAAGCGTGTGTTGTGCGGAGGTGATGTTCGTGGGGTCTTTCCCTCTACCCACCCCCCTTGACGCGCAATCACAGGACGAGTGGATCCTTCTCTCACAGTACTTCCTCAGCTGAGGACGCTGTGAATAGACGAGGTGATGGAATGTGACCAGCCGTAGTTTGAAAGCAGTTGCGGGAACAGCAAATATTTATCGAAGTAGCACCGCATCAAAGACTCCATGATATCGAGGTTCCGTCGAATTAGTTGGTTGCCCCTTCCTTCTGCCCGTGGCAATGTCCTTCCCGACCCCCTCGCTGGCCTTCGTCCTTGGGACTTTCAAGCATCCGCCAACACATGGAAACGCCCGTCCACGCCTCCTCAAGTTCCCCTTCCTCTCAGAAACACGGAGGCCCCGGTGGAGTTGCGCAGATCGTTTCACGCGGCGCCAGTCTAATCAAAGTCATCTTGTACGCTAAGCATGCATTGTACCACTGTGGTTCAAGCTTCAAGCTTCAGCGAGGGAGATGGGGCAAGAGAGTTTTGTTCATGTCTTGTCGATCTTGACCGTCTATAGACTGTTAAAATAATTTTCATGATGCACAGCAAAATAGCAAATGACCATGCTACTGTCTTGATGACTCCGTAACGACTTTCTGCCGTCAGGAACAGCGCCTTCGCTTCAGCTGAGCTGAGCTGAGCTGAGCCTGAGCTCCATCTGCGGCGCCATCATGTCTGTCCCTGGCTCTGCCAATTTCGAGGATGTCTACGAGCGTCCCGAGAGGGGCCCCTCTTCGGCGGCGACGAAAGTGTCGCTGCGGCGTGCACGCCTTCTGGGAGACGGGCACCACAAGGAAGTTCTCAAGGCCCACGAGAGGGTTATCGGCCCCTTTCAGCTCGGGGCGCCGTTCAGGAGATATTGTGTACCTCCTTCCAAAGGTGGGGAACGAAGGGGCGAATCTCGATGCCCGGAGGCAACGCTCACCAAGGCACAGGTGATCCCGAGAGGGGCACGCTCTTGGCGTTGTGCGAGGACAAGATGGCCGCCATCTTCGAGGACCACCCGGCAATTCTGCCACCGAAGGTGAGCAAGCAGAATAGTGCAACATACCCTCAAGAGGTCAAAGCCAGGAATGTGACAATGCTGTTGGCTAGGATCGCCAAGGCCGCTCGTTGCAGCAGCGGCTTTCGCACAAGATCTCGCTGGAGATGGACCCTTGCCTAGCCGCCGTCTGCGTTGACGAGGAAGATTACTGGGAGAGGAGGTGCAAGCAGCAGATTCCGCATGGGTTGGCCGTGTCGCGGGGCATCTCGTGGAAGGTGGGTGGCTTTTCCGTCGTCCATCGTGGCTTGGCAAGTGTTGGCCGGCTTTTTCGTTCTAATGGCGTTGCCAGGTGACCTATCTGGAGTGGCTGCTGGAGAGTTTCCTTCAAGGATCGGAGGGCGTTCCCGACCAAGAGCAGGCACTGCGAGTTATCAACGCTGCGGGGGACTTCATCTACTCGCTGGACATTGCCACGATGGCAAAGGACTCGCACTGCTTTCACACGCTGCTCCTGCTGCAGAACCTCACCGAGCTGCGCGTGAGGTTCTCGCCGGCCAGGAAGGCGACGTCCTCCTACGACAAGGACGCCTTCGGCATGGCCGCCTCCGACGAGGCGGAGCTCTGCTATTTCCTCAGAAGGACGCAGACGTTGACGACGCTGGAGATCTCGCAAAGCTCCCTGGACCAGAACGCCGCTCGAGCGATCGCCCCGGCGCTCAAGGCGAACCAGACGCTCACTCGCCTGGATCTCAGCCACAACATGCTGGACAGCGAGGCCATGGATGTGCTCGCGAGCGCGCTGGAGGACTCCATCTTGCAGCACATTGACCTCTCCGACAACCGCATCGGTCCCGAGGGCGCTCAGCCGCTCGGGGCGAGTCTTGCCAACTCGGAGGCCCTTGAGAGTCTCAGTCTGCGCCTCAACTCCCTTGGCGACGAGGGCATCGAGACGCTCCTGGCTGCCCTGTACGGTAGCGATTCCAAGGGCATGTCCAACCTCAGGTTCCTGAACGTCGGGGGCAACGGTGGCAGCACGGATGCCATTCGGGCGTTCTCGAGGCTTCTGAACGACTACCCGGAGGTCAATCTGCAGCACGTCGACCTCACCACGGGGCGGAAGCCCTCGGAAGAGGTGCTCGACAGCGCCGACGCCATCCTGGAGCTCCGGAAGGTCATCGAGGAATGCGACACCCAGCTGCTGAGCTTCGACTACTTCCGCGGCCACGCGAAAGACGAGGATGACATGCTCCCGCCGAGACTCAAGAAGCTGCAGAACTTGTCGAACGCCATCGATGCACTGAAGAGGACCCTCCGTAGAAAGCAGGCAGCCTGTCGTCATTTGGAGCGACAGGCGTAGGTGTGGAGGGAGCCGGAGTGCTCCTCTATCAACGCAGCCCGCCCTTCACGGGCATGCCTTGGCTTCCCTACGTCTTTGATCTGCGTCCTTCGCCACTCGCACCACTGCCGCGAACGGCGCGTCGGTCTTCAGCGCCCGATCATCGATATGCGTCCTTGCGCAGCGCCACCCTTTCTCTGCCAGGGCCTCCATCATAGCAGCGAGGCTGGGGGGCGAGACTCGGGCGCTCTTGGCAATCTCTCGGGTCGTGAAGTAGTAGGGCGGCAGCGCGGCATCGTTCTCCCGAATCAGCTGCTCGAGCAGCTCCGACGCGTCGTCCCAGCCCAGTGACTCCGCCTCGACTCGCATGGCGCCCAAGACGGTCGTGTTGGCGAGCGGACTTGTCCAGAGCGGGCCTGCTAGGCGGAAGCTCTCAGATCCGCAGCTGCGGCAGCGCCAGGGTCCGAGATCGGCCGTGAAGGGCACCGGCGCGCCATCGGCACAGGAGCTGCAATGCGCATACCGCTGGACGTTCTCCACCAGCGACGGGCTCTCCGGGGTCTGCCGCGACACGCGCAGCATCGTCCGGAAGACCGGCCCGTGGGGACTGTAGAGGGAGAACCACGGCTCCACCACCAGGTTGTGCCGAGCCGCCTCCTGGGCTGCAAAGCCCGCGAGGTAGCGAAGCCCAGCCTCGTTCACCGCCGGATGATGTGTCGTCCAGCTACCAAAGCGCTCGAAGGTGCGCGCAGGGGTGCGGCCGCTGCTCGCCAGCCCGTCGGTGTGCGTGATGTACAGCAGGCCGTCCCTCCGCAGAGCCCAGAAGGCCGCACTGATGATGCGGCTGGAGAAGCTGAAGGTGTCCACGTCGATCACGTCGAAGAACTCCTCGGCTAGCAAGCTGGAGAACAGCAGCCGGCTGGCGTCTCCGCGGCGGGTCTCCAGCGTACTTTGGGCGGCGGCGCCACTTCGCTCCCAATTGTTCTCGATGGTCGCCAGGAGCCCTTGCTGGGGCTCGTTGCACAGCACGTGCTCAGCGCCGCCGTGCACGGCGTAGCGGCAGCCCCGGATGCCGCTGCCAGCGCAGGCGTCCAGCACCTTGTAGGGCCCCTTGGTGGAGCGCAGATGGCAGTGGACGCGGCTCGCCAGCACCGCCAGGTCCCGCGAGGCCTGCCCCTCTGCGCGAAAGAAGCAGTTGGACACGTCGAACTGCAGCCCACGCTCCGCCACGAGTCGCGGCGTCTTCGTGGCCACGCCACTGCCGATATGGCAGAGCCAGAGGAGCGGCAAGATGCGCATTCTTCCACTCGTCGCGAAAGACACCAACGTCGTTCAAGAACGTCAGGGTGACAGATGGATATCATACAGCGAGCGCGGAGATGGAGAGGCGAAGGACGCTGGACCGTCTCTACTTGTGCTGCCGTTTCGTCGCTGAAGGGAGCTGCTGCATCTGGGGGGTGCAGCTTCCGGTGTGTGATGCGCATCGAGTGGTGAAGGTTTTTGCTTTTCGTTGGAATGCGGCGTGTGTTGGCCGCCGAGCTTCCCAGCATCATCTGCGCAGAGATGCCGCCAACCTGCGAGACGGACGAAACTGCCCCGCGCAGCATCGGAGCATCCAGTCGCTGATCATCACAAAACCATCCTGAGCAGCCCTTCCTTTCCCCCCTCAAGAAACGCGTTCAAAGAGCTAAGGCTCACACCGCCGTTCACATCTTCTTTAGAATGAAGATGGTGCCTTTGTTCCCCTGTGCAATCCGCACCTCTCCGTCAACATACAACGTGTCTAGTGATCCTCGGCTCTCGCCTGGCAGCCTATGAGGAAAGAAGAAGTTCAGCTCTTGCCCGTGCCGTGACCTATGCTAGCTTGCCGCTTCTGCGCACTTACAGTCGAAAGGGCACCGGGTAGGGAAGGCGCCGAGGCCCGAGCCCTGGGAGTCTAGAGAAGTCGAAGTACGCGTTGTCGAAGCGAATCTCCAACTTGGCGCCGCGGAGCCGCTCCACCGCCGCGTTCAGATTCAGCTTGCCTCCGAGCGCCTCCTCGAAGTCAATGACGTTGCTGAAGCGGGTGACGCCCTCGTCGATCTCCTGGTACACCAACGTGACCTGCGCCGTCGCGCCGATGACGAAGCGCTGAATGGGAGACGGCCCATTGGCGGCGAGGTACTGGAACCACTCCAGCGACTCCAACCCCGTGTTGGGCCGAGACGTATACAGCAGTCGCCAGCGCCCAGGCAGCAGCCGACGAGCCTCCGCCTCGCTCACGGCGCCAGAAACCTGCTGAATCTCCTCCACCAGGCGGTCCACGCGCGCCTTGTCGCCCAGCGTTGCCTCCGATCCCCGACTCTTCTGCCCCAGCTCAACATCCACTAGCTTCAGCAGGTCCTGGGCGTCCAAGCATCATCATCAGGAGAAGACTCCGGCCTGCAGGGCCCAAGAACGCCGGAGATCGAACCTTGGCGAGGGCGCTGCCGCGCCATGGCGCCTTGTTCAAGATGGCCGAGCTGCACCGCAGCGACACCACCAAAGTGAGATAGAGCAGCGAGGCAGGGGGGCAGATCAGAAGCTTCATTTTTCACCGACTCGGCGCCGTTCTGTGGCGTTTCCCCGCTGAATCAGCGGCAGAAAGTTCTCGTTCACTAGCGATACTGTACGGAACTCAGGATCGATAAAGTATAGTTCGTCGCGTGCAAAAATGAGAAACGCCCAGGATCGATACGGAAGCTTTTTCGCCTGGTTCTCTGGCGTTCCGCTTCCCGACGCTAATGTACGGCCGCGGAAAGCTGGCAACGGCAACAAGGCGCCTCTCTCTCCGCGAGGAAGAGGCCGCGGGCCTCGAGAAGCTGCGCACCACTGCTTGTTAGCATTGAGACGCGAAGGGACGCGAGGAGGGGGGCCTTTGGTACTTGATTGAGAGCCGGTGGCGCCAAGCAGAGCGAGGCCGCTCCAAGATGGCTCTCGCCAAGGCGGACACGGTGCCGAATCCGAAGCGCATCTTGCACATCGACTTCGGCCTGCCATCTGCGCACGAGATACGACGGATGAGTGAACTGCATGTCTGCAGCAGGTGCGGCACCTGAGGCAGAATCCCCCGCAAATCCAAGGCCTCTCAGCTGGTCTTCACCATTTTGCCTGCTTGGCAGAGACCTTTTCACCATGCCACAGCGGCAGCCGGCGCCCAGGGGGTGTCTGGACCCTCGCCTAGGGGTTAGCGACAAAATGAGCATCTGCGAGACGTGCAACAAGAAGGTCCGTGCCGCAGCAGCGGGTTTGAATTCAAGAGAGGGCGTTTGGAGGTCTGGCGCCGCTGATCTTTTTCTCTCCTGTTGCTTTCCACGAAGTTGGTCGACTGCCCGGGGCACTTTGGCTACATCAAGCTGCATCTGCCCGTCTTCCACGTGGGCTACTTCAAGCACACGCTGGTGATTCTGCAGTGCATCTGCAAGAAGTGCGGCGCGATCCTGCTGAGCCCCTTGGAGAAGCGGCACTTCTTGAAGAAGGTGCGCAACCCGAGGCTGAACTCGCTGGATCGGGCCGCGCTCAACAAGAAGATCGTGGAGCGCTGCAAGAAGTCCTGCTCCTGCCCCCGCTGCGGGTGGCAGCAGGCCTCGGTGAAGAAAGTGGCCGGCCAGGGGGCCATGCGCTTCGTCCACGAGGTGTACAACAGCAAGCACGCGGAGGACGAGACGGAAGACTTCTTCGAGACGCTGCGGCTGGCGGCGGAGGAGACGGGAGAGCCCGGCACGGTGGAGACGCTGGCGCATGCGCAGCAGGACCTGACGCCGCTCGTGGTGCGCGAGCTGTTCAAGGCGATTTCAGATGAGGACGCGGAGCTTCTCTGGTTGAGTCCACGCTTCGGCCGACCCGAGAACCTCATCATAGAGAACCTCCTGGTGCCGCCGGTGACCATCCGCCCGTCGGTGCCCATGGATGTGGGCGGCGGCTCGAACGAGGACGATCTCACGATGAAGCTTCAGGAGATCGTCGACGTGAACACGGCCTTGGGCCTCGCCATCGAGCGCGGCGCCAAGGTGAACATGATCATCGACCATTGGAACGTGCTGCAGCTTCAGGTCGCCCACTACCTCAATGGCGAGGTCTCCCATCGAGACTTCAAGCCCATTCGGGGCCTCGTGCAGCGAATCAAGGGGAAGCAGGGCCGGTTTCGGGGGAACCTCAGCGGCAAGAGGGTGGACTTCAGCGCGCGAACGGTCATCAGCCCCGACCCGAATCTCAACATCACGCAAGTGGGCGTGCCGGTGTACGTGGCGAAGACCATGACGTACCCCGAGCGCGTCAATATCCACAACCTGGAGCGGCTGCGCAAGGCCGTGAGGAACGGCCCGTACGTCTGGCCGGGCGCCAATCTCGTCCGCAGCGCGAGCACGAATGTCAAGCACCTTGGCTACGGGGATCGGGAGAAGATCGCCGAGCAGATTCGGATTGGGGACATCGTGGAGCGGCACATGAACAACGACGACGTCGTGCTGTTCAACCGACAGCCCTCCTTGCACAAGCTCAGTATCATGGCGCACCGGGTGATCGTCATGCCGTGGAGGACGTTTCGTTTCAACGAGTGCGTCTGCGCACCGTACAATGCGGACTTTGATGGCGACGAGATGAACATGCATCTGCCCCAGACCGAGGAGGCGCGCACCGAGGCCGCCACCCTCATGGGCGTGCAGGAGAACCTCGTGACGCCTCGGAATGGGGAACCCCTCGTCGCGGCGACGCAGGACTTTTTGACCGCGTCCTATATCGCCACGCAGCGGGACGTGTTCTTCACCAAGCCCCGCTTTTGCATGCTCTGCTGTGCGCTTGGCGACGCGAGCGAGCGGGTGGATCTGCCGCCGCCGGCGATCTTGAAGCCTGTGCCGCTCTGGACCGGCAAGCAGCTTTTCTCGATCATTGTGCGGCCTCGCCGTTCCTCCAGCGTGTTTGTCAATTTTGAGAACAAGGAGAAGTGCTACACTGGCAAGGCAAGCCACGTGGGCGTCTGGTGTCGCAACGATGGCTACGTGGTGATGCGGAACAGCCAGCTCGTCGCGGGGGTGGCAGCCAAGAAAACGCTTGGGGACGGCGGCAAGAATGGCCTGTTTTACGTGCTGCTCCGCGATCACGGCTCGGCGGAGGCAGCGCGGTGTATGAATCGCTTGGCCAAGTTCGCCGCGCGGTATCTGGGAGAGGTGAACGGCTTCAGCATTGGCATTAACGACGTGCAGCCCAGCCGAAACCTGTCGCACATGAAGGCCGAGCTTCTGCAGAGTGGCTACGAAGATGCTGAGAGGGTCATTGAGGAGTACAACAAGGGCTCGATCAAGCTGAAGCCGGGCTGCGATGCCTTGCAAAGCCTCGAGGCCGAGCTGAACGGGTTGCTCGGCAAGATCCGGGAGGCAGCCGGGCAGGCGGCGATGGGAGAGCTCCCCTTCAGCAACGCGCCGCGGACGATGGCAGACTGCGGCTCCAAGGGATCTCCCCTGAACATCTCGCAGATGATGGCGTGCGTCGGCCAGCAGAGCGTCGGCGGGAAGCGGATTCAAGAAGGCTTCGTCAACAGGACGCTGCCGCATTTCCGAATGGGCGCCCTGGAGCCGGCTGCCCGAGGCTTCGTGGCCAATAGCTTCTACTCCGGACTGACCGCCACGGAGTTCTTCTTCCACACGATGGGCGGTCGAGAGGGCCTTGTGGACACTGCCGTAAAGACGGCGGAGACCGGGTACATGGCGCGGCGGCTGATGAAGGCCTTGGAGGACCTGAGCCTGCACTATGACGAGACCGTGCGCAACTCGGAGAAGACCGTCGTGCAGTTCGTGTACGGAGACGATGGCCTCAATCCGCAGATGATGGAAGGGGACAGTCGCCCGGTGAACCTCAAGCGGCTTCACCAGCATCTCGCCGCCGTCCACCGGAGGAAGCACGTGGAGGCGAGCAACGGCGGCGCCCAGGCAGCACAGGACGCCGACCTGCTGAGTCCGAATCAGATCCGGTCGCTGGTGGCCGAGCGCTTGCGATCGGACATCTTCAAGCGGATCGAAGCTAGCAACGGACAGCTCTTCTGCACGGAGATCACTGCACACTTTGATGACGTCGCGCAAAGGATGGAGAAGCTCTGCAAAATCGTCGGGGTGCAGCCTGACAGGGAGGACAGCGAATGGTGGAGCGGCCTCGAGTCCAGCGCAGCCCTGCGGGTGGTACGCAACTGCGCAGGGGTGACGCGGGAGCTCGTCCACGACATTCTGGCCGTCGCCGAGCAGAGATATACCCGCGGCATGGTCGAACCGGGGGAGGCAGTGGGCGCCATCGGCGCCCAGTCCATCAGCGAGCCGGGCACGCAGATGACGCTGAAGACGTTCCACTTCGCCGGCGTCGCGAGCATGAACGTGACTCTGGGGGTCCCGCGGCTGAAGGAGATCATCAACGCGACGGCCAAGATCAGCACGCCCATCATCACGGCGCAGCTCGTGCACGACGGGAACGAGATCAATGCGCGAGTCGTAAAGGCGAGGTTGGAGAAGACGACCCTCGGAGAGATCTGCCTGCGCATGCAGGAGTTCCTCATGCCGGACAATATGTACATAAGCATCCACCTGGACATGAAGCGCATCTCCCAGCTGCACCTGAACATTGACAGCAGCACGGTGAAGAACTGCATCCTCCAAGATCCTTTCGGCATCCGAACGAAGAGGCCGCATGTGCTCCGGGCGCTCAAGGAAGGGCACGTCCAGATTCGCCAGGACCGCAGAGACCGGCTTCGCGTGCGGCCTCCGGACGGGTGGCCGGGGAAGGCGACCTCGAAGAACGAGCACAAGCTGGGCATTCCCACCCAGCGCGCCGTGTACTTCGTCATGCAAGATCTCAAGGCGGCGCTCACGGGCGTCATTGTACAGGGCATCTCCACCATCGGTCGGGCGGTCATCAACGAAGAGGAGGTGACGAGGCAGGGGCGGCCGGGGAAGAAGTATACGCTCCTCGTCGAGGGACGAGGGTTGGGCACCGTCATGGGCACGCCGGGGGTGGACGGCACGAACACGGAGAGCAACAACATCTGCGAGGTGCTGGGGACGCTGGGCATCGAGGCGGCGCGGATGGTCATCATCAAGGAGGTGGACTACATCATGGCCAGCTACGGCATCAGCATCGACAAGCGCCACCTCATGCTGCTCAGCGACGTGATGACCTTCAAGGGAGAAGTCCTCGGTATCACCCGCTTTGGCGTGGCGAAGATGCGCGAGTCGGTGCTCATGCTGGCCTCCTTCGAGAAGACCGCCGATCACCTCTTCGACGCCGCCGTGCACGCGCGGGAGGACGCGATTGTGGGCGTGAGCGAATGCATCATCATGGGCGTCCCGATTCCGCTGGGCACCGGCCTCTTCAAGGTACGCGGTTGGAGTGGCCCGCAGTGGTCCGTAGGATGCTTGATGGTTGTGCTTTTCATGTTTCCATCCGCCGCTTCAGACCGACGCCCCGGGGCTCTGGCTTCCCTTTCCTTTTCCCTAATCCTGCTGCGTTGCACGTGCTCTGTAGCTTCTCCGAGCGGCGGAGATGCCACCGGGGACGAGGCGGAAGCAGGCGACACTACTGTAGGAATGGCGGTTCAATTCAAGACAAAGACCTACATTCCAAGACATGCTGTTCCTCGGCGCCGCGTCTTGCACTATCAAAGTCGTTTTCTTTTCTACCGGCAACACGTTGAGAGCAGTGACGAATTTCTTCTACACCCCATCCACTCGTCGAAATCACACCGCCTTATTTACAAAATATCCAAGTCTGAACGCCTCATCGCCCTCAGAACGACGTACAAAAACGGAAGCGCTTGAATCGGGGAACACGAGCTGCCCTACGAAGGAGTCCGGCCAAACGTCGCCACCGCGCAGAGCTGGCGGAAGCGGCGAAAACTGATCGCCTCATACTTCCGAAAAGGACCGCGCGCGCCTACTTGTTGCCGTAGCGCGCGTGATGCGACGTCAAGCGGCGCTGCAGCTGGGCGTGGTTGGGACGCGACTTGTACTGAGCCGCCTGGCGGGCCGCCATGCCCGGGCGCGCGCCTTCCCAGGCCTTCTTCACCTTGGCATCGTTGGCCAGGACCGACTGCAGCAGACAAGCACGAGGTTCGGTGAGGCCATCGCGTGCGCACGAGCGCCCAAAGCGCTCCGCGGCTCCAGCAGTTACACAGCTGCTCGTATCTTTCACGCTCCACTCAGACCTCGCCTGCGCGCGCCTCGGCGCTTCGGCACACCCTCTTTTTCCACTCCAATTCGTCGCGTGTGGCACGCTAGGGAAGTACAGCGTCGACGCACCTGGCAAGAAGCGGGCATGTTCGCGAGGTCCACGAACTTTTTGGCGAGCTTCAAGCACTCCTCCCGCGTGAAGTTCTGCGACGAGTCGCTCAGGTGGAAGTCTGCAACGCAGCGGAACATGCCGGGTTAGCAGCGTGCTGGCGGCTCAGCGGCTGCTCGCGCGCTTGGCGCCAAAGGACCGCCGCGGCGGAGTCAAATTCCGGCCATATCTTGTTTCCGTAGCCAGGCTTCGCTTCGCGTATCTTCTCTTCGGCGCGTTGCTCGGCCTCCGGAGTCGCGACGCAGATGCAGCCCGGCAACTTACCGATGGGCATTTTGGCGCGTAGTGGGCGGTCTGCGAAGAGCTGGTGCGGGGCGGACGCTTCTGCGCGCAGTGGGGGTTGTGCGCACTCTTCGGGGAGGCGCAGGGCTAGGCAGAACGTCTGGAAAAATCGCTTCACGTGCGTGTAGCATGGAGAAATAGAAGGACTTCATAATTCAAGGAGGTTCACGCAAGGACGCATGCCATTGGGCAGATCTTCGGCGGCAGCACTTGGTGCAAAGCAACCGCAACGAATGGGCAAGTTTCAAGTTCAACCTCCGTCATTTGTTCAACCACGGGCTTGGAGGTCGAAACCTTGTTTGGGATCAAAGCGCGCAAGCTGCAGATCTGGTGGGCCAGAGATTTAGGAAATATGGGAACTTGTCCAATCATATTCTTGAAAAATTTAGAAATATTTTGAAAGTTATCCAATCAAAACAAGATATTACGTCATATCCATTCTATCAAGGGAGTCCTTACTTCCGCTATTTGGGTCTCATTGGGTGGAGTTCTCCTCCCTGATCAGCTATGTCATCAACTGCTTTGAGCCTAATTCCACCTTTATGCGGACACATCGGGAGCTGAAATGGCATGGTCGCAAACAAGGTTTCGACCTCCAAGCCACGGGCGTCTGCTGCCCAACTGTCGTCCACTTACGACGCGAAACGTTTGGCGCGCCTGTTGCGACGCTGTGAATTGGTTGGATCCAAAAGCATAAAATAGTTGCCTCCTTATCCTGCCGTAGCATGGACTCTTGCGCAATGACTGAAGTTGGGTCTTCGGGTCTTTGGGTCTTTGGGTCTTTGGGTCTTGGGTCGGTTTCACCACTTCCTTGCTCGCGCTTCCTCACTTCCTCACTTCCTCACTTCCTCGCCCTTGCTCGCGCTTCCTCATTTGATCGCGTTCCTCGCGCTTCCTCATTTGATCACGTTCCTCGCGTTCCTCGCTGCCAAGGAATCAAAAGAACAAGCAGAAGCTTCTTCGTTTCGTGAACGTGTCTTGTCTCGATCTCGCCGCCTATACCAACCGAGCGTGGCTCCTTCCTCTCGGCCCCAACCCGTCACCGGTACCTCCGCCAGATTCTCGCCGCCAGCACGGAGAAGACCACGACCGAGGCGAGGATGGAGACGCTGTTTAGGCTGTGTCCGAAGAGCACACAGCTCATGATCATGCTCAGCATCTGCCTGGTGGTCATGATCAGACTAAAGAACACCGCGCCAAACTTCTTGATGGTGTAGAAGATGAAGAGCTGCCCCACGCAACCGCACAGCGAGAACAGCAAGACGTGCATTCTGGCCTCCGGGGACGCCACCAAGAACGCAAAGGTCTTGCTCAGCTCCCCCGTGGGAACAATCTTGGACAACGTGGACGCCATCGAGAACAGGTTGATGCCCAGCATCATCGTGTATTGGCTAAGCTTGTACCTCGCAAACCTGCCGCAAGCCCCCACAACCAGAAAGACAAGCCGCGTCAGACGAAACGCGCGGCGGTTCGCCGCAGCCGACGCCGAGCGCGTACCCTAGGCTTTGCCATTGCGACGTGAAGGAATCGAAGGAGAGGTACGCCACAAGCATGAGGACGCCGACCACCGGCTTCGGCAAGCCCGACGCGTCGTAGTCGTCGTCATCGACGGATGCGCCGTCCTTTCCTGCCGGCCCTGCAGCGAGGAACGCCAAACCACCTTCAGACACCCCCTCTCCCTTTCTCCGGTTTCCTCCACAACACTGGCCTGGGCGAGGCCCACGTACGTGACTTCTCCTGCAGCATGAAGGTCGCCACGCAGAGGGAGATCAGCAGCGCCTCGGCGTAGTCTCGCCACGGATACTTCTTCGACCTCAGCAGCCGGCCCATCAGCATGGTGGGCACAATCTTGTTGGACTTGAAGAGCACTTGCGTCGGGAAGGTCACGTAGTGTAGGGCAGAGTACTGGCACCAGCTGCTGATCACATTGCTCAAGCTCGCCGGCGCGAACACCGTCGCATAACGCAACAGCGACATCAACGATCCCTTGCTCTCCGGCGCCTCCGTCTGCAACAGTGTAAGCACCTCAGCATTCCCAGCGGCGCTGAAGAATCTCTGGACTGCACAACGCAGGCGCACCTGTGCCGGATCCTCCTCGGGAAGGTGGTGCGCCATCTCGCTGGGCGTCGCTGTTCTCGTGAGCAAGAGCACCACGGCGGCGGTCAAGACGGCAAAGAAGCGGTTGCTAAAGACCAGGAACGTGACGGATGGGAACGACGCCTCGCCTATGGCAATGATCGACGGGGTGTCAAATGGGGGCTGCCAAGCGCCAAAAAGGAGGAGGCGGTTCGAAGAAAATGCACCTCCGGTGCTCAAGTCGTAGGTGCCGGTCATGATTCTCTCCTGCAGCACTCCCCAGCTGACGTACGCCAGCTGCAGGCCCAGTGCGCAGCCAAGCTGCAGCATGCCATTGGAATATCCCTCCTGTCCACCTTGGCCAGAGGCGCTGCTGCCGCCGTCCCCGCTCTTTGGGCGCAAGGGTCCCAAGCGGAAGAGTTAGCAGCTGGAAGTTCCGCGAGAGTATGGACAACGCAGCACCTCTTGGCGCTCCGCAATTGAGATCCGGCGCCGCATCTCGCTCATGCTGAGCACCCTCCCGGCCGCGGGGGCCGAAGCACGCAGTCACTTGGGAACTCGGCGGCGTCGACAACAACAAAGAAATGGCAACGTTCTTTGCGGAGACCAAGCTCGATATATGTTATGTCAATCTATGAGAAAATATATTGATGAAAGTACAGTTACTTCTCATATTTTTAATGATATCAGACAAGCAAATTGGACATGATATGTATCATAGGCTTTCAACAATGATTCTACCAGTCCTTTCTAGTCCCCCTAGTTTTCCTCTTCCTAAGCGAGGCATGGGACGCAAGAATGCCTTTGCCAATGAATGCACGCTCTTCGGTACAACGAAGCCAATCATCACTTCTCGTCCACCCACCCATCCAGCTGTCACACCATTTCTCTTCATCTTTAGTCAAAATCGATCCTGCACGTTCCCCTCGCTTCCCTCTGTCACGTCGCTCCTTTCCGCAGTGCCAGTGGTCCTGCTCATTTCGGCGCTCCCAACGGCGCTGTGGACCATACTCGCCTGCGCGCTGCCTTGGGTTAGATAATGATAGCATCGGAGCGGGCATTGGAGCTGGTTGCCAGCCTCGCGGGCAAGCCGGTGGGCGCGGGGACCAACGTGCAGCTCCGCCAGCTGCTGCGGGAGGTGCCGGGGCCCCTGGGCACGCACGATGCCATGCAGGAGGCCTTGGTGAGCCAGTGGCTTAGCTGGGGCGTGGCCAGCGATGCAGCGAGCTCCTTGGCGGCGCTGAACGACGTGTTGCTGCGGAGCCCTTTCCTCACGGGCAACTCCATCGGCGCAGCGGATCTGGTGGTCTTTGTCCTCCTCTGCGAGAAGGGCGTGACCGACGGGCAGTCCCAAGGTTTCCCGTCTCTCCTCCGATGGCTGGACACGACGCAGCACCTGCTGCGGGATCTGGTCTCCGGCCCCGCCGCGGAGCTGCTGCCTGCGGCCCTTGGCAGCTCCAGAAAGGGCGTGGCCACGCCGGGCATCGGGGACCGGGCCTTGGCCGGCTTGCTGGCCAGTCTGCCGCGGCAGACTGGCCCTTTCGCAGCGGTCGCCACGGAGGCGGTTGACGAGAGCCGGGACCAGAAGCGCGAGGCGCCGGCCGCTGGAGCGGAAGAAACCAAGGGGAATACCGAGCAGGGGCCGAGCAAGAAGGCGAAGAAGGAGAAGAAGGAGAAGAAGGCCAAGAAAGCTCCCGAGCCAGCAGCCGAAGAGGAGCTGCTGCCCACGGTGATGGAGATTCGGGTGGGGCAGATGATCAAGGTGTGGGCGCATCCGGATGCGGACAAGCTGTACTGCGAGGAGATCGACCTTGGCGAGGAAGGCGGCGGCGTCCGCAACATCGCCTCGGGCCTCCGAGACTTTTACGCGACGGCAGACGAGCTTCAGGGTCGGAAAGTGCTCGTCGTGTGCAATCTCAAGCCAAAGAACGCACGGGGCTTCCCGTCCAACGGCATGGTGCTGTGCGCCTCCAACAAGGAGCACACGGTCGTGAAGCTCCTGGAGCCGCCCGAGGCCGCTCAGATCGGAGAGCGCGTGTCCTTCGAAGGGCTTGACACGCAGGAGCCCTTCCGACCCAACCAAATGTCCAAGAAGAAGGTCTTGGAGAAGCTAGGCCCAGAGATGGTGACGGACGCCAACGGCGTGGCCAACTTCCGGGGTCACGTCTTCAGCGTTGGGGGAGGAGTTTGCCAAGCTGACGTGCCGGATGGTATGGTGGCATAGCACGTCGACTGGACGCTGTGATCCTTGCCGCAACCCGAGTCGTTTTCGAGTCGTTTTCGAGTCGTTTCCGCAAGGGATGCGACACGAAGAAGAAGACAAGAAGAAGCCGAGGAGGACGTGGAGGACGAGGAGGACGACGAGGACGACGAGGAGGAGGAGGACGAGGAGGACGAGGACGAGGACGAGGAGGAGGAGGAGGATGGCGATGTTGGTGCGAGGTCTTCCCATATCTTTAGTGTGGATGAATCCTTGGACTCGCTTGCGTTTTTCGACGTCTCCGCAGATGGAAGGACGCCCTCCTGGATCCAGCTGCCTTCCAAATACTGCCACCACCCGCACTTGATCTGATGGCCCTCCTTGGATGCTGGTCCTGAAGGACCACTGCCGACGATCTTAGGCGCCTCGCAGTCGTTGGCTATGGCGCACACGGGCGGAAGCTTACCGTTCCGAGTTGGCCAGCCCCATATTCTTCATCTTCTTCGTCGTCTTCTTCTGCGTTTCTTCGTGCTGGGCCTTTACCTCCACACTCGCAAGCCAATGTCCCTCCCACGCCCAGCACATCGAACGCGCGGCCTGCCGAGGCCTCTCGGAGGTGGTGAGCGGAAGCGACGAACCTTGCAACGCCTTCTACGATGACGGGGCAAAAAGAATCCAAATCCTGCAGCAAAGATTCGATTTCGACGACATTCCGGCTTTCTCAACCAATCCCTTCTTCTCCTGGAGCATGTGCCAATAGTATCATTGCGAGTGGAGGCATTCATCCAGTCCCATGGTTCCTGGGGTTTCTTCAAACCAATGAAAGGTATGGAGCAGGCTTCGCCTTTCCCGCAATCCTGCATAACCCATAAACGAATTGCGAAATTGTGGAACGCTCGATACAAGTGGCAGAAAGTCGCCCATTGTTCGACCTTTTTCCCTCCCGCGGCGTTACAGCCTGCGACCGACGGCGTTTTATCCGCCGCCCGGCGTGGTGATCCAAAGGTCCAGCCACCGACGAGCATGCCTGGCGCCGCGCCACGCGGCCGCCACAGCTTTCGGTTTCTACCTCGGAGGCCTCTGGAAAGGACTCGGGCTGCAACGGCGGGCTTCGCCCGAAATTCCGCGTCTTGACCCCCCTCCACCGTCGCCTCCACCGCTTGTACGTGTGGCCAGATGGCCGAGGAGGCGCCGGAGCCGCCGGAGGTTGGCCAGGTTGACGACGTCGGCGAGGCCGCCGTCGTCGAGCCGGAGAGTGGCACCTTCGACGAGTTCCGCCAACGCCTCCGCACCGAGAGCAGCGAGAAAAGCGCGGCGGCCGCCAAGGCGGCCGTGGCGGACTTGCGCAGCGGGGAGCAGGAGGAGCTGGCGGAGCTGCCGGTGAACCCCACGGTGGCGCATGCCATGCGGATGTCGGCGAAGAACGAAGGCAGAGGCAACTACACCACGCCAGATGGGCAGACCTGCCTCTTCGACGAGACGTCCTTCGGCCTCCCCGTGTCGCATCCGATCCGCCAGGCGGTGCTGCGGCTGCTGGTCGACGCCCGCTTGGACCTGCTGGTCCTTCTGGTCATCCTTGCGGACGCGGCCATCCTGTGCCTGGCGGACTACGACGAGGTGGACGAGGACACGCTGGAGCTGGAGGGGGAGGACTCGCTACGCAACCGCATCGTCGTGAATTCGGAGATGCCGTTCGCCATCTTCTACGGCCTCGAGATGCTCACGCGTATCCTGGGCACCGGCCTGCACTTCTACGTCACGGACCGCTGGAACCACCTGGACGCGTGCGTCACCGTGTTGGGCATCGTCCTGCTCTTCGTGTCCACCAGCTCCAGCAGGCTCGGCGTGCTGCGATGTCTCCGCGTCGTCCGGCCGCTGCGCTCCGTGAGCCAATTCCCGACTCTGAAGCTCATGCTGTCCACGCTGATCGGGTCGCTTCCGCAAGTGTTCTACGTGCTCGTGACCGTCTTCTTCATCCTGGCCATCTTCTCCATCCTGGGCTTGAACCAGTGGATGGGGCGATTGCACTACCGCTGCCGCCTGACCCCGTATCCCGTGAACCACAGCTGGACGCCAGACGTGAGCATCGAGGACACGCCCAAGTTCAGCTGCCTCGGACCCGACCGCCTGGAGGACTTCAACGTCGACGGCACGAACGACGCCGGGGGCAGCAGCAAGTCCGGCAGCGTCTGGGCCGAACGCCGCGAGTGCTTCTGGCCGCTGGACGAAGAGGACACCCGCCTCTGCGGCCTCGGGGGCTTCATGAGTGGCCCGTACCGGTGTCGAGCGCCTGGGTACCGCTTCGACCGCCCGTATCCCAACTTGGAACGGCACTGCGGTGCCAACTTTGACGTCTTTGGCAACGAGCGCTTCGAGGGCGGATTCATCCCCTTCCTTGGGAGAGACATTAGCACCGAGTCCCTCATGAGAAGCGGCACATATACCGTAGACCTGAACTGGGGCCTCACGGTTTACGACAACTGTGCACGCGCATTCTTGAACGTCTTCCAGGCGATGACGGGCGAAGGGTGGTCCGTGCTGATGTACATGGCGCAGGATGCAGATGACTATATCATCGCATCCCTGTTCTACGTGATTCTTGTGCTTCTGGGCGCCCTGTTGCTGCTGAACCTGCTGCTGGCCGTCATGGAAGATCATTTCCATCGAGCGAAGGAGGCTAGCCAGATTGGAAAGGACGGCGTGCCCACGTCCTCGGCACCCGTGATGCTGCTGCGGAGGGCGGTGTCCAAGTCCAGCATTCGCGTCGTTGCCGGCTTGAAGAGAATGGCGTCGACGCACAGCTTGGACTCCGTCGGCGAAGGTTGCGTCATCATCACGCCTGGACAGAGGGAGAAGCTGGAGAAGCTCGGCACCCACCTGGTCCACGAGGCTCAACGCCTCGTGAAGTCCAAGGTCTTCAAGACCTTCTTCCTTTGCCTGATTCTCCTGAATGTGGCGACGCTGGCAACGGATCGAATCGACATGTCCGACGAGGAGGAAGAGGTCCATAGCATTCTCAACTTTTGCTTCACCATGCTCTTCACGGTAGAGGTCGCCCTGAAGATGTGTGCATTTGGTGTCTACGGCTACTTCAAGGGAGAAGAGCCCGGAGCCGGCAGCTGGAACACTTTTGACTTTCTGGTCACGGCGGTGAGCCTCCTGCAGATCTGTATCGTCCCGCCCGAGTTCATCGGAGGGAGCAGCTCCGGGACCGCAGAAATTTCGGCACTCCGTGCCTTCCGTGCCTTCCGTGTGTTCCAGCTGCTGCGGCGCAATGACGAACTGAACTCGCTGCTGCGCACGACGGTCCGGGCTCTGAAGGAGGCAGCCTCGCTGCTGGTCCTCCTTTTCCTGATCATGTTCATATTCACCCTCCTGGGAATGCAGATTTTCGCGAATCGGATCTGCTTCGATGAGTTTGACGAGCCGCTCTCCCTAACGGAATGCAGGGAACAGAACGGCTTCGTGCCACGGGCGAACTTTGATTCCTTCCTGAACTCCATGGCGACTGTGTTTATCGTGCTGACGGCCGAGATGTGGAACACGGTCATGTATGACGCCTGGCGAGCGACGGGTTGGCCCGCCGTGATCTACTTCGTGGCCCTGATCGTCCTCGGCCTCGTGTTCGTTTTGAACCTCTTTCTGGCAATTTTGCTGTCTGCGTTTGAGAGTCGCTTGGACGACGAAGACAAAGAGGACGAATCATCGATGTCGGGTCACAGCGCCTCGCGCGGTGGCTCATCGAGTGCCTCTGCCAGCAGAAAGAATCGGAAGGCAGAAGCCAGCGAAAGCCGCGGATCCACCATACTCTTGACCTCCGTGGTGGAGCTCGAGGGGCTCCGCAAGTTGAAGGAGGACTTAAAGACTCGCGAAGCCCGGGCTGCACGGCATCGCCGCTCCTTGACGGACGGCATGGAACACAAGGAGCCCGTCGCGGGGGACATCGAGGCAGTTCAGCGACGAGGAGGCTCTGATCGGGCTCGGGACCTGAAAGCGCTCTTCCCCGAGGAAGCCGGTCCGCCTCTCACTCTACACGAAATGCGAAAGACGCTCATCCTTGACCGCCAACCCGGCAGTACACGGAGCGCGAATCGGTCCTCGCGAGGAAGGGACGGCGAGCTCGTTTCGCATTCGCAGCCCCCCTCGCCGTTGGCGTCGCTTCGGGGGAGCGATGCAACGGATTCGCTTCGAGTGGCATTCGATGAGCTCTTCACCGGGCCCAGTCGGTTGCCGCCGGGCGGCACCGCGCTCGGGATCTTCGGACCTCCAGAAGATGAAGGGCAGCTCGCGACCTTCCGTTTTCGGTGCTTCTGCGTCTTGGAGTCCAGAGCTTTTCAGCTTTTCATCGCCGGAGCGATCCTCGCTAGCTGTGTCCATCTCATCTTAGATAGCCCGTTGATCGATCCCGACTCTGCGCTGAAGGAGGGCCTGCGCAACCTCAACCTCATCATCCTGGCGATCTTCATGCTGGAGATGGTGCTCAAGATGGTCGTGTACGGCTTCCTCTGGCTGGAGGAAGCCTACATGCGAGATTCCTGGAACATCCTGGACTTTACGATTGTCGTCACTTCGCTGATTGATGTGATTGCGGAGGAGAACCCTGCGCTCAGAAGCCTCCGAGCGTTTCGGGTGCTGCGGACGCTTCGGCCACTGCGCTTCCTTCGGCAGTTTGAAGAGCTCAAGCTCGTCGTCGATTCCCTAGTGGCGAGCGCCTTGCCGGTGGCGTACCTCTTCGTAATCTTGCTGGTAGTCTATGCGATCTTCGGCATCATCTTTGTGGCGCTTTACAAGGGCGCGCTCAACGGATGCCAGGGGCAAGCGATCGAATCCCTCTTTGCTGGGAGGAATGGCACGGTGTACCACAGTCTTTTGCAGCATCCTCGGGCGTGGAACTCCCTCAACGAAGCGGAGCAAGCCTTGTTCGGTCCGGACGCCGTGTTTGCCGACGATGTGTCTCACTTTGGAACAGACGTGCCGTCCTGCTCCGCGTGGGCGCGGGAGGATCTCGACGATGAGCCGACGTCGAGAGTGATGTGCAACTGCATGGATGGAAGCTGGGAGCGCATCGTCGAGCAGAACTTCGACGCGTTGCACCACGCGCTCTTGACGCTCTTCGAGATGAGCAGTACGGAAGGCTGGGCAGACGTTATGTTCGCCGCCGCGGACAGCACTGGAATCGACATGGAGCCGATTCGAGATCACAACAAGCTGGCGTACGTCCTCTTCATCGCCTTCATGTTTGTCGGAGCGGGATTCGCCGTAAACCTCTTCGTGGGAGTGATCTACGGCGCCTTTTGCCGCAAGCGCGAGGAGAGCGAGGGCTCCCAGTTCCTAACGTCGCATCAGAAACAGTGGGTCGACACGATGACGATCACGTCGAAGTTCACCCCCAAGGTGAAATTCCAGGTGCCCAAGGGCGGCTCGGCTCTCGTGCACCGCACGCGGCTGCGCATCTTCGCGGTGGTGGACAGCAAGCACTTCGAGCTCTTCATCTTTAGCTGCATCCTTGCCAACACGCTGGCACTGGCCCTCGTGTTCTTCGGAATGCCAGACGACTACGCGAAAACGCTGGAAGTCTTGGAGAGGCTTTTCACGTTCATCTTCACGATCGAGGCGGTCCTGAAGATCGGCGCATTCGGCTTGCACTACTTCCGCGACAATTGGAACAACTTCGACTTTGTGCTGGTGCTCGGTGGACTGATCTCGACCATCGTGGTCTTCGCCACGAATTTGGCCACGACGAGTCTGGCGGCGCTGCGCGCGTTCCGAGCACTGCGCATCGTACGCCTTGCAAGAGGCCGAAGCTCCATCCGACAGATCGCTGATACGATGATCCGGTCGATTCCTGCCCTTGCGAACATTGGGGCGCTTCTCCTGCTGATGTACTTCATCTTTGGGCTAGTCGGGATGCAGCTGTTTGCAAAAGTTGCCTTCCAGGAGCAGCACAACATCAAGGCCAATTTCCGGCACCTCGGCGTGGCGATGCTGACTCTCTTCCGCTTCAGCACCGGAGAGGATTGGAATGGCTTCATGTATGACATCAGCGAAGATGTCGAAGGATGCGAAGACGACCCCGAGTTCGACGAGGACTTGTGCGGCTTCAATGACTCGCCGACTTGCAGGCCATTGAATGGCTGCGGCAGCAAGCTCATCTTCCCGTTCATGCTGGTGTTCTTCTCGATCGTGGGCTTCATCTTGATCAACCTGCTGATCGGCATTCTTATCCAGGGCTTCCAGGACTCCGACGAGCAGAGCAAGGTCATCACGAACCCAAGCGTGGAGGCGTTCCGGAATCGCTGGGCGGAGTTTGACCCCTTCGCCACGGGCTTCATCGGTTACGAGAGCCTGGAGCGACTTCTCTGGGATCTACCTCCTCCTCTGGGATTCAGAGCAGGTAACGAGTCTCGCGACTGATGAGCGCAGTCTTAAGAGCAGTCAAAGTGGCGCTCACGAGGATTTTCTGCTGCCTTGTTTCTCTTGTCTGTGTCTTCTTGTCGCTCCCTTAGAGTCGGGCGAGAAGTACAAGATCGGGCCGACGCGACCCTCGTCGCAGTTGGAAGCTTTTCGTCGAGATCTCGACTCTTTGGAACTTCGCATCTATGCGAAGAAGGCCAAGTCCGACGAAGAGACCGCTTCCGCGGAGGGCGTATTTCTCTTCCGCGACGTGCTGCTCGCTCTGAGCAAACGGGCATTCGACCAGAGCCTGCTGGGCCAAGGGGAGGAAGGATACTATCCACCGGTCAAGGCAAGGAAGGCATTGAAGCGAATGCGGAAGGCCTTCGAAATCTTG
Source organism: Pinguiococcus pyrenoidosus (assembly GCA_019677205.1). Taxonomy (NCBI): domain Eukaryota; class Pinguiophyceae; order Pinguiochrysidales; family Pinguiochrysidaceae; genus Pinguiococcus; species Pinguiococcus pyrenoidosus. The sequence goes on from JAAMXY010004238.1 coordinate 94,350, forward strand.
GAGAGGTACGCGTTCCCGGCAGCTTTACCGACAAACAAAGGCGTAGGAAGAAGTCTCACGAAGCTCCGCTGCAGACGGGAGAGGATTGACATGGGCCGCCAAGAGCTGCCCCTGCAATCCCCGGTGGACAACTACTTCTACACCACCAAGCACCTCCGGGCGGCTTTGCTTGTCGCAAGGTAAATTGTTCCCCACATAATTCCAGAGAAAAGACGCCCGTACGCAAATGTGCAAAGAGAGAGCAAAGCTGACGCACGCGGCACCCAATACTCCAGGCTGAAGACATTGAGGAAGTTCCAGCAAGTCGTGGTCGAAGCTAAAATCCAGCGGGACTCCCTTCTAAGCGACTCGATTCCTTCTACGGCGGACAGAACCCCAACGCCAGGATCGACGGGAAGCAAAACTGATTGAAATGTGTAGAACCTTGGCGCGGCCCCTGTCCTCGCCAATTGCCTCTTAGTCTTGCACGAGGGGACACCGCGAGAGCATGAGAAAGCTATTCTTATTCGTCCTCTGCCTGTTGACCGAGGACAATCTCGTCGTCAAACCTCACATAGCCAGTCTGCGCTTCTGTTAAAGTAGCCTCGTGTGCTGCGCTGCGCCGTGACGGCGACCGCTTCTTGCACACCCCGCCTCGTCTCAGCCAAAATTGTTACAGTGTGCCTACAGGAAGGTGAGCTTCTTCTATCCAGCTATTTGCTATGTTGGCAAGTTGTTGTCGCGCAAGTAGTCGGTCATCCAGTCCTCTCGATTGTGCCCCGACGCGAACAAGCGGGCCAGGTCTTTCATGATCTGCTTGAACTGCTGCTTCTTACTCGGAACTTCCACCACCCGAAGCAGCAGCGCGTGGAGAAGCTCCAACTCCTTGCCCGAACTGAGCACGGAGGTGATTTCCGGGGCGTGCAAGCCTTCCGCAAGCCAGCCCTGTGCGCCGCGCTGCGGTGGAAGCTCAGCCTAGGCGCAGCGGCGAAAACGTAGATCAGCTTGATGTGCGCTTGGTCAAGGACTTTGTGCAACCAGGCGGCTCACCTTCACGTCGTCTTCGATGAATCGGACTAGCAGATCATACATCGCTTCGATGAAGCTATGGTGGAGCATCTCCGGAGCCTTCCCGCTGATGGCCGTCAAGCACGCCACCACGATCGCCACCCCCATCGGCACCACCGCGGAAAGGATTCGTGCCGTGTGCGCCTTGCGCGAGTGCTGGAGCATCGTCCTGAGGTACTGCAGTGCGGCGCGCGTGGCTTCTCTCTCCAGCTGCCCCGTGCTTATCGACATGACCAGGATGTTCAGCGAGACTTCCACCGTGTTCTGATCGGTCTCGAACAACGCAGCTGGGCAGAAGAGCACGGTCTGCTGCATCGCATGAAAGTAGTTCCGGATGAGGTCTGGGTTTCCCACGGCATTCGGGTTCGTGAGATGCTGCGAGAAGCGATGCAGGATGCTCGAGAAGACGCTGTGCGTCCCTTGATGCTTGCCGAACACCTCCATCGCCGCAGACAGAGTGCGGAACGTGGCCGAGTAGCCGTGGGCCTCGAAGAGCCCGACGAGGTCCTGAAGCAGGGCCTCCACATGCTCCGCGGCCGAGGCCTTCAGCACCAAGAGCATCTTGGAGTACAGGTTGCACAAGGCAGTAATGGTGTCCTCGTGCTCAGGGAACGCCGCCGACGCTGCCCGGAGATGAGGCCACATCAGCGACAGGGTATTCCGAATGGCAACTCCACCGGGCGTATCGGGCAGACTGTCAAGGAAGCGGACAAACTGTGCCAGGAGGCTCAGATGAAGCGCCACCACTTCCGCATCCACGGAAGTCCGCGCCGCCTTCGCAGTGCGATTGATCACCTCCCCGACGATGGGCTCGATGAAGGACTGCACGTATCGCGCGGCGACAACCTTGTCTTTGACAGCGGTGAAGACCCGTGCCCCGGCCTCCACCACGAAGCCAAGCGACTCCTTTCCTGCTTGGAGATCTCCCTCGATGCCCTCGAAGGCTTTCGGCAGAGCCAACAGCACCAGGTCCAAAGCCGGTGGGATGTCAGCGAGCGTCTCGGCAAGCGATCCGCAGAGCTCTCCAAAGGATCGCGCGGCCGAGTGGGAAGCGGCCGGAACCAGAAAGGCTTCTATGATCCTCTCCAGAGCAGGCAGCAGGAGCCCTGTCTGGTCCTTTCCCGGCTCGACGTCCCCCGTCGCTCGAGACGCGGGAGGCGCGAGCAGTAGCCGATAGGCGACGTACACCAAGGCAGCCTGCTTCTGTACCAGCGGATGCTCGAGCGCATGGTACGCTCCATCCAGCGACTGGCCGCAGAGGCGCGCCAGGACCCCCACCAGGAGGTCGGAGGTCCGGTCGATGTCTGCAGACTCGCGAGGGGTCAGCGGTCGCGACGAGTTCTGCGCAGCATTTCGTCGCTGTTCCGCTCGCCGGGCGCGCTTCACCCAGTCACTTGCTTCCTTGCAGACGCACCGAACCGCAAAGAGCGCACACTCGAGACGATTCCAGGGGGCGCTCACGTCTGCCATGGCGACGATGCGGTCAAAATACGCCACGCGAAGCTGGTAGTAGCAGGTGATGAACACGTCCTTGGCGGACTCCCGAAGCGAGCTGATGCCGTCCACGTCCGGGGGCGTGCGGTGCCTTGCGTACTCTGCGGCGGCCAGAATGAATGAGAAGGCATCCCCCGCCACGTCCAGGCTGACCTGCGGCACGATGTCCGAAGCCTGGAAATATGAACACTGGTCGAGCAGCACAGCGAGGATCTCCGCGTAGAGTTCTGCGCCCATCGAGGGGTGCCGATCTGCGAGCGGGACGGCCTGGACATCCAGCCACGGGTCGAGGCACAGGCCCGAGATCCCTAGGCGAGGATCACGGGTCATGCAGAGGAGAAGCTTGACGAACTGCAGCGCAGCCGGGGAGCCTTTGGCAACGAGATCCAGCTCGTGCTGCACGTAGCTGGTTGCCAGCGAGACAAGAGCATGCGACGTGTCGTCATCCGAGAGCGCCATTGTCGTGCCATACGTCTTCGCCGACGCGCAGAGGCCATTGAGGAGCGCCTCGGCCGCCTCGTCGCGATCCGACGTGCGAGGATACTCGGACACTTCCAAAAACCCCTTGAGCGTGTTCGCGGCTTCCCGGGTGAGCAAAAGCTGCTCTGCGGTGTCCTTGTTGCCCTGCAGGATCTCTCCCAGGGCCGTGTCGGAGACGCACAGAGCGCTAATGAGCGCCGAGTACACCCGCGAGAGCTTCGTGTGGGCATCTCCCAACGTAATCCTGGCCGTGCCCCGCGCGGCCCATTCCTGCAGCACCTTCAGCGCGGCCTGCTGTATCGCCCACACCGGCGTCGAATCCAAGAGGACGTACTGCAAAAACGCAAAAATCTGGTCTTGCGCGGCGAGGATGACCTGGTCCAGCGTGTCGCGCTGCTGGTTGCTGAGGTCGCGCAGGGACACCGCGCCGGGGAGCACGGCCGCCATCTCGAGGCTGAGCATCAGGGCACTGAAGACATTCGTACCCTGGCCAGCGGCCGTCGCCGCCGCCGACGCGCAGGCCAAGAGCTGCTTGATCAGGGTCGAGAAGTTGATGCTGTCATCGCCGGTCGAGCGCGCGCAGAGAGTTGCCAGGAGCAGGCAGAACCTCTTCCGCACGGTGCTGTCCGCGGTGGTTTCTCCCATGGCCATCGCGTCGAAGAGGCCGAAAAGCGCCGTGCCAAGCTCCTGCCTCGCCGCCGGGGCCAAGGTATCCCAGTGGCGCGACACCTTGCCACAAATCCACAAGTTATCGCTTGAGACGCGGCTAGCTTCCCAACCAAGAGCCGGATTTCGGGCGGCGTCTCACCTTCGTGTACAGCATGTTTGCCGCGTAGAACTGACAGGCCGGGCCCGGTGAGGTTCGGAGGATCTCCAAGGACACGCCCCACGCCGCATCGGTCTCGCCAAAGGCCATCAGAAAGCTGATGGCCTCTTGGTTGCCCTACGTAGAGCGGCTTTACTTCTCCGCAGGACGGCCCCCTCAAGGCTCTCCCGGCCTACCTGGAAAGTGGCCTCAATGGCCGCCTGCACTTCCTGCACACTCATGTCCTTGAGAAGACAACGGCCACTCGCAGACAGTCGTCAGACCATGCTTGGCGCGCCAAACGAGATTTAAATGGCGTCCCCACTTAAGTCCCTCCACTTCGAGCCCGGGTCCTCAAGCGGCAAGCCCGAACTCCGCGCCTCCGTCTCGGCCCCGATCCGCTTCCGAAGTAGGCAAAGGAGCGGCCACGACTGTGGTGGATCCGACCCAGACGAGCGTGTGGCGCCAAAGCCGACGGCGGCGTTGGCTTTGTGGACAGAAACGCTTTGGACAGAGACGATGTCTCTCCTCCCTTTTTTTCAACGATGCAAACAAGAAGAAAGCGAGAACTGGAGAACTGGAGAACTGGAGAACTGGAAAACTGGAAATTTTCACCCGTACGTACCTGGGTATTATGGGAAAGTCTGTTGGTTTCAGTAACGTCTTTTTGGCAATTAGATCATTTATTTTTAGGATATGTTCATATTTATCTTAACGTTCAGGCCACATTGAATTTTTTGATCGCAGCTGTATCATAGCCTCCTATGGATGCCACAAGGATTTCTGCGACGTGAGTGCTTTACCTTTTGGCGCCGAAACTCTTCGAAGACAACGATGAGCAAAGTCGCCAAGCAAGTCCTGGAGCACTTCGTGCAGCACAAGCCCGGCGCGCAGGTGCTTTTCGTGCTGTGTGCCACGGTGGGCGCCTTCTTCGTGGGCAAATTCCTGCTGCAGACGCTGCAGAGCCTTTACGCCGCGCTGCTACGGGTGCCGAAGGACATCAAGAAGACGTATGGGGAGTGGGCGGTGGTGACTGGGGCCACGGATGGCATCGGAGAGGCCATGGCCATGGAGCTGGCGAAGCGAGGATGCCACGTGCTGCTGGTTTCGCGCACGGAGAGCAAGCTCCAAGCCACGCAGAAGGCGATCCTGGACAAGCACGGCGCCAAGGGCGTCCGCGTGGAGTACCTGCAGCTGGACTTTGGCTCGTTTGGCTCTTCGGAATCGCTGCGGAAGGTCGAGGCCGCTCTGGCGGGGAAGGACATTGGCGTCTTGGTCAACAACGTGGGCATGAGCTATGATCACGTGAAGTACTATGAGGAGTTGTCCAGCGACGAGGTGCAGGGCCTGATCAACCTGAACGTGACGTCCGTGGCGCACATGACGCACATGGTGCTTCCGGGCATGAAGCAGCGCAAGCGCGGCGCCATCGTGAACATCTCCAGCGTGGCCAGCCAGTTCGACAATCCGCTGCTGGCGGGCTACTCGGGCACCAAGGCCTACGGCGTGATGTTCTCGCGGTCGCTCCAGGCGGAGCTTCGCGGCTGCAAGGGCAACTACTCCGTGCAGTGCCAGGTGCCCTTCTTCGTCAAGTCCAAGCTCAGCAAGATCCGCAAGTCGTCGCTGTTCACGCCGGAGCCGTCCACCTTCGCGAGAGCCAGCGTGAACGCGATCGGCTACGAGACGCAATGCTGCCCGTACGCACCGCACAAGCTGCAGCTCTACTTGCTCAAGGACGTGCTGCCGTCCTTTGTTACGAGGCTGTTCGTGCAGATGACGCACGTGGATCTCAGGAAGAGAGCGATGGCCAAGAAGGCAAGGAAGGCGGCGGAGGAGAAGCAGAGCTAGCCAGGCTTCCAGCTTGGCGTTTGGCGAGCGTGCCGGTGGATGCAAAGGAAGGTAGTTCTTTTTTTCTTCCCCCGAATCGACATGGCTGCATGATTTGTCCTCTGCGACGTTTCTTCGACGGATCCAACTCGGTTTGCCCGATCGACTTGCAAACCGACGCTTGTGTCCTCCTGACCGACGCTTGTGTCCTCCTGACCGACGCTTGTGTCCTCCTGACCGACGCTTGTGCCCCGCTCACCAACATAAGGGCAAGCACGACTTTGCGCACACGACTTGCAAAAGAACTAGTACGATCTCCTGGTATCCGTGGTGCCAGCCCGCGAGACGAGCAGCTCGGAGATCTGCTTCATGGCCCTGCGATCCGCGACCTCGAGGTCGTCACCAAGATACCGCGACCGTGGGTTACTGCCATGAGCCTCTGGCTCGGCGGCGTCGGCGACATGCTCGTCGGCGGCGCTTCGCGTCTGGTGCGTCGGCGGCGCGTCTGTGGAATGGTCCCGGCCAAAGAGGATGCCGCTATTCTTCACGGCCCGACGAAGCATTTCGTGATGCCCGCCGCTTGTCCCGTGCGGGGCCGGTATCATTGCAATTCTCTGCTTCTCGAGGCCCAAAATCTTCATGGGGTTCTCGAGGTGGCTAACGTCCGAGGCCGCGAAGATGCTGTGCCCGATGTGGTTCGGCATCGACGCCATCTCCTGCTCGGCTTGCTTCTCTGCCGCCGGTTTGTCGTCCTTGGGCTCCGCGTTCGCCTGGCCACCTTCCTCCAGCGTGGTCTCCAAGAAGGCATCCTGGGACTGGTTGGACTGCTTGCTGAACACCTTCTCGCGCGATCCGGATTCCTCGAACTCCTTGGTGGGGCTGGGGGAGCGAGACCGCAAGATGGCGATCGCGTCCTGCGCCACCCGCACCTTGGTGTCGCGAATGTCGCTGAGCGCGAACGAGTCCGGCCCGAGATGCTTGGCACTGGTCATGTGCAGCGGTAGGCTGCGCGACGGTGCGTTGGTCTGCATCATCTCCGAGATCTTCCGCAGCAGCTCCTCAAGCGCCGCGCAGACGTAGTTCAGTCGATCCGGGACATCCTCGTCCTTGAGGTAGCTTTCCTCCGACTCGCCCATCTGGATGTTGGGTGGATTGCGAGGGACGGTGGCGTCTTCCGAGCTGCCATTCGGAACGATGGGCGTCACGTCCAGCTGCTCCAGCAGGGTGGCGAACTGAGACGCCGACAGCTTGATGTCCTCCAGCATCAGCTGGTCCTTCGTCTGCGCCTTGAGCAAGGTCGCGTACTTGCGCCGTTCGGTGAGCTCGGCGCCGTCGATGACGTCCTTCTCGTGCGCGTCGGTGTCGCCGAAGGAGTGGGTGCCGCCCTGGATGGGATGCTCCATGTTTCCGACGCATTTCTCGACCTCCTCAATCTCGCTCTTGATCTCGTCGCTCTGGTTCTTGAGGTCCGCCTCCTGCGAGCGCAGATCGTCCACCTCGTCCAGGTAGTTGACGATGGTCTTCTCGATGAGCGCGAGGTCGGTGTGTCCCGTCATGTCCTGGATGCCCGTCCACACCTTCTTGAGCAAGTTGAGGTGGTCTTCCGCCTCCCGCAGCGCAAAGTGGTGCGCCGCCTTGAAGGTGTTGGTGAAGGTGGCTGCCCGATCGGAAAGCAGCCCCTGCGCCTTGTGCGGCACCGTGTCGAGGCTCTCGGACATGTCCTGCGAGCCACCCACGCTGCGTTCACCGTCCCGCGGATCTGCTTGGTTGGTTGGCGATGTCCGGCGCAAGAGTAGTTGGAGTTGTGGTTAGGGCTCTGTGGGTTGTGTCCCGGGAAGAACCCCCTCTTCTCAAACGCTTTGACGTACCGACGTGGATCTGCGTGGATTGGATAGCCCGGACGGTCATCGATAGCGCAGCGTTGGTCTGCGTCAGCACTCTTTCGAGGCACTCCTCCTGCTTCAGCCGCTCGCGCTCCATGGCTTCCTTGTCCTGAAGGCGCCGCTGCGCGACGCCTCTCGCCTTCAACGCGTCCTGCTCCTGCTGCTTGGCGATGGCGAGCTGCGCCTCGGCCCTCGCGAGGTCCGCCTGCGGCACAGCAAGGGGATGGTCAGAGGGGCGATGCTTCCAGCGGCCAGCAAGAGGACACCTGCGATGCCTGCTCCTCCCAGAGACTCACCTGCACCTTCTTGCATTCCTCCAGCGCGACGGAGTACTGCCGCTCGGCCACGGCCCTTCCTTTGCAGCTGCGCTCCAGCATGTACGCGTAGGTCGCCCGCATCGTCAACGCGCTCGCCTGCCCAGCAGCGACCCCAGTCAGTGCACGTTGTTCCTCCCGAGCTCGGTGCCGTTCCATCTCGGCTGCGTCTTGGCACCTGCCGCGTCCCCAGCTCTCGAAGCTGATCATTGATCTCCCCCTGCTTGCTCTTGCTCGCGTCGCCCTTCTCGGACGTCTCGTCCAGCTGGGTCCGCAGCTCGGCCCGCCGGGCCAGCAGCTCCTTCATCTCCTCGCGCCGGTTGCGCAGCTCAGCGAACATCTCGTCCCGGTTGCGGCGTTGGCCGAAGACCATCCGCTGCTCCTGCTCCACGGCCCGCACTGCCAAAAGGGGATCAGCGAGGTTGTGCTGCGTACAGCACACGTGCACACACACAATGGCAGTCGACGCGCTGCTCACCGTGCACCGTCCTGGCCACTTCGTCCGGCGGGGCGCCTGCTGTGGCGTGGTCGCGCCACACCTGCGGGTTGCCGGGCCGAATGCTGTGCTTGCCCACATGCCGCCGGTGAGTTCCTTCGTGCATGGCGGCTCCGTTGCCGCGACCCATGCTTTGGCGTGCCGAGGCGCCGCCCAGAGTCCTTTCTTGGGTCTGGCGTCGACGTCTTGCATCGGTTACGCGGTTACTCGATTGGCTCCGGGAAGGGGGGCTCTGGATTGGTCCGCCTCGGACGTCTCTGGCCATAGAATGCGAGACTGGAAGCATTTGCGTTATTTCTTGAGCGCCTTGATTGGTGGAAACGCCGTTTCAACTCCCCTGATTGGTGCTGATAGTGAGACTTGATGTTATTGTCGCGTTGAAGAGGGAGCGGATCTAGCGCACAGTCTTGGGTCTTGGTTTGCATCCAGCAGCAGCTGCCTCACCTTGTAGTACATTGCGGCATCTTCCTTGAAGCTTGGCCTTTGTGGCCACGAGGCACTTCGGCAGCCCGTGGCTCAGGCCTTGTTGCTGCCGCCAGCGGTACACCGGCGGAGGCTCTGCCAGCGGAGGGTGTGGAGGCGTGGATGCTGCGGGGCAACGCAACGGCCAAAAGCCAGGTGGAGGCTTGCAGGGGCGGCAATGCCTGCCGCCTTTGGCATCTGGCCCATGTGTGAGCGTGCATGCGGTTGCCAGGACTGCTGCCCTGGGGCTCTTGGGTCTTGATGCTCGAATGACCAAAAAAAGATGGCGTGGGTGTGGGACCATCGCCGAGGAGGCGCTGGGCGCTGCGGGAGGCTGCGGTGGGACGCGGAAGCTTGGAGGACACACAATCGAAACCCAATCCTGCGTGCTCTTCCGCTTCGGCGCCGTCAAACCTTCTCATCCGTCCCCTGCTTTTCTCTGCTCTTCTCTTCTCTTCTCTTCTCCTCTCCTCGCTTCTTGCTTCGCCAAAAGGCACCGGTTGGGCAGGCTGAGAAAGGGAGAAATAAGAAGCGTTGGCCTTGCCCAGAGAGATGAAGAGAGGTTGCAGTCTTGAATGGAAGCTGTGCATGTGTTGTCGGAAGGCGTCTAGCATGGAGCGTCTTCGCGAGGCGAAGGTCGTTGGTTCTGTGAGCCATTGTCAGCCATTACGGAGTATCGCTGGGATGCTGCCTTCGATTGGGAGGGGGTCGTAGCAGCACGAAGCCACCACAATCCCAAGCCGGACAAGACCAACCTCCTCGCACAGCACCAGCGTCACAAGACATGACTCCTGGCGCCGGCGGTGGCGGTGGCGGCAACGGGAACGGCAACCGGATATTCCGCCCGTGACGTGGCTCCCGAAGTGATTCCCAAGGGCGCTTCCCGCCATCAAAGGCGTTTGGAAGCTTTCGCAGTGAGAACGTTGCAAATGCTGCACGCTTCCGTGAGCTTGCCTAGCGTATTCGGCCCTGTGAGTTCGGACTTTCACTTGCCTATGCCACGGAGAGTAGATGACGTTACGAAGCAAGCTGCGATGCCTTTGTCACAAGAAGACGTCCGCCCTGAAGTGATCTTGACGACGTGGTTGAACGAGAAGATCGAAACTGGGTCGGGAAGGCACGCGTCCAGAGGCGGTTCTCCCTCGCGCAGATAAAGCCCATGCAACAGGTCGACGATCTCTGAGCAAGGCTTTCCTGCAGGCCGTCCCCTGGCTTTCCTGTTGCGAAAAAGTTTCTTCTTTCCTTCTTGCAGCACAAGGGGACGATGTCCTTCGCGGGCGCCTTGTCCCAAGGAGAGAAGCACCAGGCCATGGCAAAAGAAGATAGTTCTAGATCTTCTCTAGAGGCCCCTCCCTGAGTTGCTACGCGCTACGGTGTACAACATTGCTGGCGGATAAGCTATTACAGGTCCCGACAGGACTACTCACAGACGCTCGGTTGCAACAGAGCCTTATCAATTGGAATGAGTACAAAAATGTACAGAAATGTACGAGAAAAATAGGCAATACGACCGCTCCGCAGAGCTACCAAGACACAAATGGAGGTCATCCCACTGAAGCGTTGGCGACAGGCGTTGAGCTCAGGGGGTTCATGACCTCAGCGGCCCAAGAGACTAACGACGAAGGGGACAACAAAACACGGGCAGCAAAAGTTCAGGTCGGGTTGTGGGCTGATGTCGAAGGCGATTGTGCCGCACCGGGTGCACGAGCTCCAGCTTGCGGTTGTTGAATGCCGTCCTTCAGGGCTTGGGCCGCGGCATCGATCTTAGACTGGTTCGCTGTGTTCGGATTCTCCGCCTGGACGTCCTCCAGAAGCTCGGTGACCTTGGCAGCGGGCGGCGTCGGAGCACTAGGCGGGGTGGTTCGCTGCTGATCGCCGCTCATGCTGCGTGTTCGTGCGCAGCTGCAAGGCTTCAAATTGCAAATCGCGTTGGCAAGGCCTCGGCAATGCCCACAATTCTGCGGCGTGGTGAGAGGAGAAGGAGGAACGTTCTTACGGCAGTGAAGTGCTGCCCGAATTCTGTGTGAAGCGCTCTTGAACCTTCCTGCAAGATGTGTAACATTGGATGCAATTGTTGAACCGGAGTTGAAAGGTGTAAATTTGCGTTGCATTGGATGCAGGTCTTGCCACCGTTTGTCCAATGCGTGGAATTCAAAACATTACTTTAAAATAGTTGAAACGTTGTTTGGTCCAGTCATTCCCTCGCGTCTTCATCACACCAATGTGGCTGCGCTTTCGTTGCCGTTCAGCGGTTGGAGATGAAGATTAAGCTTCCCTACGAGCGCTGCTGGGAAGCCATTGGCCTTGACGTGGCAGTGCCGTTGACCCCACCAATGCTGTCACCTGCCTCGGACGACGCCCAAGCTTCAAGGACACGCACGTCGGGGGAAAAAGCGCCTCGAGCGATGGCTGGCTGGCCTGGCGATCAGCCATGCATGGGCAACGAGGGCGGATGCTGCATGCATGCCATAGCCACGCGGTGCAGGATGGCGCACGTGCGTGCGTGTCGTGCAACGCAATACCAGGTTCGCTTTCTTGGCGGGCGGGCGGGCTGCGATTTGTGGCGAGGATGGGAGGTTTGCCTTGTTGCTTGATGCTTGATGACATTGAGGCTTTCTCACCGGCGCAAGCCAAAAAGCAACGATGCTCCCCAGGCCAGTCCTCGCTCTTGCCTCATCGACGCAGATGCATGCATGCTTCCCTACGCAGAAGCAAGCGACGGTCACGGGAAGGACGATGGAGGAGACGTGCCGCGCGTGGAGCAGATGTAGTTGTCCTCCACACAACCTCTCTCCTGGCTGGGATGGTGGAGTCACTGGATGGTCCCGCTTCAGGCAGCAGCTCGAAAAAAAAGGCGCGGGATGCCATGCTTCTCCACGGCACGTGCTCTGCTCGGCACGCATGTCCAGTGGGAAGAAACAATGACAAAGAAGTATAAAAACATATAATGTTATATCAATAAATGATAATAATAATTTTGAAAATACCCCTAGCTGAAGGACATATGCGCCCGCTATTCCGGGCCGGCTTCCACTTGGACCGATTGACCTCAG
>JAAMXY010004239.1:4595-15677 GCA_019677205.1 Pinguiococcus pyrenoidosus
AGCGCAGCGCCAAAGGAAACTGCAAGGGAGCTTCGACTGGAAGCGCGGCATTTTGAAGTCTAGTCTGGATTTTCAAAGTCGATCCTGTCGGTTGCTTCGAATAAACTCGGCGGAAATCCCCGGAAGCAGATTCTTATCTGTCCATTTTTTTGTTTTCGTTTATATAACAGAAATTAATATTGGACAGATATAGCCTATCCAATGGTCACCATATCCGTTTTACTCGATTCGCCGCATTCCGCATACGGTACTAGAACTTCCCCCCGCCGGAGTACCATTTCTTGTTTTTCCCCTCTCCTCTTCGCCAATTGTACAGTCCAATTGAGCGGAGCAGATCAGCAGATCGCGAGGCTTCGCTGCTTCACTGCTTCGCTGCTTTTTCAATCCGTCGCTGTTTGAACTCTCTCTCTTTCCACGGGCGGTTTCGCCTGCGCTCTACCGACGCCGGTTCCCGATCAAAGCCGCTGCGGCTTTTCTGTCCTCCGTTGCGAGTCGCCGCAGCGCGAGATACTGGCCGAGGCCGGCTGGACGCGCGGCGGGGCCTGGCCAGGAGTGAAACCGTGGACCCGAAGGCAACCGTTTTGTGGACGGCCGAATCCTGGTCTCGTCCGCCTTGTGGCGCAGTATGGAGGAGTCTCTCCTCAAGGAGCGCCTCCTGCGGCGCGAGTCCGTGTTCATGCTGCCCAGTGCGGCGCGCTGCGCCAAGGCCGCTTCCAACTTCTTAGGCGCGGCGGACAAGGTATGACATCTTTGCTTTGGAGAAGAGGATCTTGGCTCGAAGAAGCGGGGAACGCCAGCTTACCTTTGCGCCCCAACCTTCGCGCAGCGGGCCAGCGATGTGGAGGCCTCCAAGGACGACATGCTGCGGGAGTGCGCGCTGTTCCGGATCGAGGTGGCGCGGACGCTGCTGGCTGCCGACGCATGCGAGCAGGAGCTTGCCAACTACGAGGCGCTGCAGAAGCAGATCAACGAGGAGACGAACGCCACGGAGGAGGAGATCAAGCGCTTGCGAGAAGACCTCCAGGCAGAGCGCTTGGTGCGCCGACGAAGAGAAGAGTACGAGGCGCTGGCCAGGGAGGTCAACGAGTTCCCCAGCAAGAAGCGATGCATTGCAGACATCACCAAGCTGGAGGAGGAGCACGCGCAGCTGGACGCGATGCGTAAAGGATACGATCAGCAGGTGGAGACGCGGCGGCGGCAGTTCAGCGTGCTCCTGCAGAGCATCTTCGACCTGCAGCAGAGCTTGGAGGCGGAGCAGAGCTTGGAGGCGGAGCAGAGCTTGGAGGCGGAGCAGGGCACCGAAAACGAAACGCTCTTCCAAGCAGATGCGGCGAAGCGACAGAGCGGAGCAAGCGGCGATTCACAGGCCTCGAAAGCGGGCGCGATAGAACCCTCAATAGGCGGAGACGCCTCAGGAGGAAAGGCAGACAAAAGCAACTAGGCCTTCTTGACACATGCTATACACTTCCTCGGCGAGCATCTGCGGGCAGACAATGCGCCTGCAGCTTCGCTGCCGCCTCCGCGGCGCAACTGGACCACGAGGAACGAGGGGCGATTCTCCTCAAAACTTGGCGCTCCCAGCGTAGCGCGGGAAGGCCACGGCGTCTCGGATGTTCTCGATGCCGGTCGTGTAGCACACCAGGCGCTCGAAGCCCAGGCCGTAGCCGGCATGGGGCACGGATCCAAAGCGGCGCAGGTCCAGGTACCACCAGTATTCCTCCTCCGGCAGCCCCATCTTCTGAATCTTGTCGACCAGGACCTCCAGGCGCTCCTCGCGAGCGCTGCCACCCACCAACTCCCCCACCCCCGGCACCAGCAGGTCCGTCGCTCCCACCGTCTCGCCGTCGGGGTTCTCCCGCATGTAAAATGCCTTGATGTCCTTGGGATAGTCGTAGACGAAGGTCGCCCGGCCACCGGCGAGCTTCTCGCAGAGCCACCGCTCGTGCTCGGTCTGGAGATCGGTGCCGAACTCCACCTCGGGGAACTGCCACTTGGACGGGTCTTTCGCAATCTCCTTCTGCAGCTCGACCACCGCGTCCCGATAGGCTATTCTCTCGAAGGGCTTCTCAACGAGCTTCGCCAGGCGGTCCGTCAGGGTCTTGTCCACGAAGCTGCCGAAGAAGTCCAGGTCCGGGGAGCAGTCCTCCTGAACCTTGCGCACCACGAACTTGATGTACTCCTCCGCGTTCTGCATGACCTCGGGGAGGCCGGCGAAGGCCATCTCCGGCTCGATCATCCAGAACTCTGCGAGGTGCCGCGTCGTCTGGCTGTTCTCGGCGCGGAAGGTCGGGCCAAAGGTGTAGATGTCTCCAAGGGCGCAGGCGTAGGCCTCTCCGCTGAGCTGCCCGCTCACGGTGAGATACGTCGGGGCGCCGAAGAAGTCCTGCGAGTAGTCCACCTTGCCGTCCTCCGTCTTCGGGATCTTCGCGACCTCCTCCGGCATCGTCGACACCCGAAACATCTCCCCGGCGCCCTCGCAGTCCGAGCTCGTAATCAGCGGCGTCTGCACGTACTGGAAGCCCTTCCCTTGGAAGAACTCGTGCGTGGCTCCGGCCAGCGTGGAGCGCACCCTCGCTGCCGCCGAGATGGTGTTGGTCCTGGGCCGCAAGTGCGCAATGGTTCGCAGGTACTCCAGCGTGTGGCGCTTCTTCTGCAGCGGATACTCCGCCGGGCACTCGCCCACCACCTCCAGTTCCGTCGCTTTGATCTCGAATTTCTGGCCCTTTCCGGGGCTCTCCACCACCACGCCGCGCACAGACACTGCCGCGCCTGTACTGAGGCGAGACACCTCACCAAAGCTCGGTAGGGACGCGTCCACCACCGCCTGGAGGCCCTTGACGCTGGAGCCGTCGTTCACCTCCAAGAAGGCGAAGCTCTTCTGGTCGCGCACAGTGCGGCACCAGCCGCGCACCACCACTTCCTTGTTCAGAAGGTCGTCCTCGCCCTCCAGCACCTCGCGCACGCGGTAGCGCCGCAGCAGCGCGCTGTCCGCGGACGTCTGCGTCGCCAGAAGCCGGACGAGGCCGGGCCGACGCGCGCCTTGCAGGCTGGCGCGCCGCGGTAGAGTGGCGGCCAGGCCCAGCATGCCTAGGAAGGCCACACAGCGAGCGAAGCGCATGGGAACCGCGCGCGCAACGAGACGGGGGAGGTCGTGGCGTCGCACCACGGCCGCTTTCGCCCTCTGCGTCAGAGCGGAA
This sequence comes from Pinguiococcus pyrenoidosus, assembly GCA_019677205.1. Classification (NCBI taxonomy): domain Eukaryota; class Pinguiophyceae; order Pinguiochrysidales; family Pinguiochrysidaceae; genus Pinguiococcus; species Pinguiococcus pyrenoidosus. Next base: position 7,793 of record JAAMXY010004239.1, read on the forward strand.
CTCGGGTGGGACAGATGGACAGCGCCGCGGTGGTTCTGTGTCGCGCCGCGACACAGATATAAAGGCTTATGGAAAGATGGTTGCGATGGGTATCGGGAGCCGAGTTGGAGCGGGCTTGGAGGGGACGCGGCCTGGGAACGCGCGGTGAGTGATGCAGCGTCGGGAGTGAGGTAGGTGATCTCCGGCTGCTGGGACGCCAGAGGTGGTCGAATGGAGTCGTGAGATTGCGTGGCTGATAGGTATCTTCAAGGCCTCCTTTAGGTTCTTGCGACGGCTGCGGATGATTGAGATCAATCATCCGCCGCTACCCCGCCGGGCTCCGGCTGGTCGATGGTTTCGGCCTGGTGTGGGCTGAGCAGAGCGGCTTCTGCTGTATCAGTCATACCAACGTGGTGGCGTGCCGATTTCTGTCTACCGAGCTGCTTGGGCGAACCATCGTCTGCTTCACTGAAGACGGTCGCTTTGGAAGCTTCGGCGTCCATAACGTCTGCTGCGGATTCTCCCTTCCCTTCTTGATACCTTTGCGTCATCTCGTCGCCCACGGCCGATTCTTCCTCTTCTTTATCCCCTTCCTCTTCTTCGGTTCTTTGCCCTTGAGGCTTGCTCGGCGCTACCTTCTCATCACCACCGTGTCCGGTGGAGCTCGGTTGGGAGGCTCTTTCCGCTGCTTCCAAGTCACTTACGACGATGCTGCTTTGGTTGCCGTTCTGGTTGCCGTTCTGGTTGCCGTTCTGGTTGCTGCTCTGATTGCCCTTCTGGTTGCCCTTCTGGTTGCTGCTCTGGATACCCTTCTGGTTGCCGTTCTGGTTGCTGCTCTGGATACCCTTCTGCTTGCTGCTCTGGATACTTCCCCCTTCACTTGGCCTGGTTTGTGCTGTGGCCGCTGACTGTTCTGTACTCTCTTCACGAGTTGGCTGTTGGCTTGTGCTGCCTTGGAGGGTCTCACCGAAAGGCAAATGCCGCCGAACCTCTTCGCGATCATCCGAGGCAATACCTTCTTCGTCCGTCATCATGAGTTCAGCTCTTCGTTCTTCATCCTGCGAAGGGCGACGTTCATCAGTGCTCTTCGATTCCGCATCGACGGTCAGCGTCTGAATTCCTGAAAGATCCGCTTCCAACGCGGATTCCTTTCGGTGACATCCATTGTCGTCGTCGTGATTGTTGCCCTCAGTTTCACTGACGCTCCTTTCCGATGCACAATGCAGCTTCTCCGCATTCCCCTGCGTTCCACTCGTCGTGCTTTCAGCTTCGATGGTGGGCGGTACCTGCTCCGCGATTTCAGGTCGATGTGCCTCCCCAGCGTCTCCTGAATCTTCCTCTTCCAGTCCCATGTTCTCCGCTACCTCAGCGAGCCGGAAACGGGTGTCATCCTCTCCTTGCTTCTGGCTTTCCTTTGAGGGAGCGTCGCCGAGGCCTTCCCCTTCATCCGTCGTGCGCTCCCTTTGCATTCCAGCGGCTGATGTTGAGGATGGACCATCAACGTTCTCATCGATGGCAGGAGAGCGAGGAGGCGCCAATTCCTGTGGTGCATTGGCTCCCGACCACGCGTCTTTGGATGCCTCAGAAGCTGTCGTGGCCTTGGGCAACGCCTCGTTTGATCCACTGCCCAAGCTCTTCCTTGCATGCTTCTCTTCATCGTCCGGCTTCCCTGGACGCACTGATGCTTTCGCTTCAGCCGCCGCTGCCGCTTCAGCCGTGTCTATGAGCTGTTCCGGGGTCTTTGCGATCGCCTCAGTATGATCTTTTGCTGCGGCAGATCTTGATCGTCCTTTCTGTTGCGCTTCAGAACCCAAAGCATCGTCGATCTTCTTCCCAGGATCCTTTGCCGCTGTGCATGTCTTACTACTTCTCCCATCGACCTTCTCCTTCCCCTTCCCCTTCCCCTTCTCCTTCTTCTTCTTCTCCTTGCTCTTGCCAGGATCCACTGCCGCTGGTCTGGATGCCTTCTTACTTTTCCCACGGATCCCTAGGGACGCCTTGGGTCGTCGACGCGGTCGACGCCTCTGCGGAGGCGTTTGCGTGTCTGGCTCCGGCACGTCGACTTCGTCAATCACCTGCGGTGACCTGCGCCGCTCTGCCTTCAACCTAGAGCGCCGCATACGAGCTGCGCTTAGTTGGGAGGCCGCGTCTCTGCAATACACTCGAGCCAGCTCGGATCCCAGCTGCTGCATACTGATGGGTTGCGTGGCTCTCGTGCGCAACGACTCGATCGCCATCCGGCACTTCAGCGCTGAGTGGGGTCGGTCATCGTCCAAGGTCGACAACAGCATCTTCCTGGCGGCGGCCGCCCCGTGAGGCCCGGTCAAGGCCGCGAGGCGCTTCGTAATCTTCGGGTCCGGCGCCGGTCTCCTCGGCTTTCTCGACGCCACGGACTTTGTTGGCGACGGCGATTCCCGAGAGACGCCCTCGTCGTCCTCCACGGTCTCCAGCTCTAGCACGGGGTCGGGAACGTCGGTGGCGTTTCGATGGTAATCGAGATACGCCGCGAAGTCGGAGTCGAAGAACTGTGTGCAAAACACGCAGAGACTGGCGTTGTCATAGATTCGCGTCGGGAGCAGCCGTCGATCGCTTTGGGGTATCGGCGCTCCGTGCTGCCTTCTCCACTCCGCGACGGCTCGGAAAGGGACGACGCCTACGAGGTTCTTCACTACGAACTTCCGCAGGCACAACGAGCAGCTCTCCATCGTGGAGTCCGAAGGTTTGGCTCTCGGAGGCTTCGGCAGGATGGGAGGCCTCCGCTCCGACGCTTTAATCTTGCGTAGCATGACGCCCCTCTCGCGTTGCATCAGCTTCACGTACTCAAACTCCGAGTCGATGCCGTGAAGCGGCTCCACCGCCTGCATGAGCTCCCTCTGGCGTCGGCGAGCTTTGCTACCGCCACCGGAGGCAAGATCCTTCATGAGCTCCCTTCGCTGGCGCTCGCGCTCCTCGAGCTGCTTGGCGATCTTCTTGCGGATGGTGTCTTTCGCAACGAATTGCCCGATCGCGCCGTCGTAGACCAGATTGATCGCGTCCTCCATCACGTGCTCGAACAGGCTCAAGTTTGGGCGCCGCTGCTCGGACGAGGCCTTCATCCTGCCCACTGCGTCTCTGGATTGCATGATTCGTTCCCGAGGCCCAGGATGCAAGGAAATGCCTCTCATGCAGGCAGCCTTTGCAGAACACAGGGTCGCACGCTCGGTGTCACGCCGATCTTCTCATGGCTTCTTTCTTTCCCTCTTCCACGTCGTTGCACTCATGTCGCTGCTACCCTTGCTGTCTCGTTCCACCTGCGCTGCGAAGGACAGGAAAGCAAGAAAAGCCCGGATCGACTACAGCTGCAGCACGTTTCGATCGGTTTCCGAGCCTCCCACCGAGTCTGCTATATAATGTATGCATACAACAGCTAGAAGGCTCTGGGAGAAAGGCTCTCTGCAATGCATTAATGCATCAGGTTCCACTGGCCTCTTCTTCTCTTCCCGCGCTCTCCTTTGTGCGGTGCGACGCCACTGAAGTGCTCGCTGCGTAGGGAGGCGCGCTCGCCCAGCTGCTGCAGGAGGTCTTCAAGAGCCCGCGGGACTGTTCGAGGGTAGCAAGGTTCTTGAGGCCGAGTTTTTGATCGGATCATCAGAGAAGGAGACGGGGACAGGTGCTGAGGGAGAGTCGACACACACCAAAGGACAACAAAATCACGGGACTTCGCTACGCTTTACATGTCCACGATGTTTGCCACCTGATCGTCAGCCTCCGCTTTCGGAGTTGCTGCGGTGTCCTGCGCTACCCCCTCCTGCTCGTGCTGACCTGCTGTTTCCTCTGCTTGTCCAGGCGCTGGGACCCCTGTCTTCGCGGCTGCGTCCTCCGCTTGATCTTCTTGAGCTGGCTCGCCTTCGACGACAGCCTCTTTATCGGCGCCGGCGTCTTCGGGGGTGCTTCCCTGAGATTCCTGGGATTCCTGAGATCCAGAAAAGGGATCCATGAGCATCTCCAGGTCACTGGGGCCATCGCCACTCTCAACGGGGACGAGGCGACGCCGCGGAGCGGCCTTCTTCCCCGACGGAGAGGTCAGCAGCTCTTCAACATTCAGACGCTCGGGCGGTGTGTCCTCCGGGATGATGTCCTCCTCCTTGTCGCTGGTGACGTCCTCGGATCCACTCCGCGAACCAAACGAGACCAGCAAGTCAGCATAATCCATTCCCGTTGCCTCTTCGGCCTCGTCTTCAACCTCATAGCTATTGGGAGCCGACAGCAGGACGAGCTTTCCCGGCTGACGGGGCGCATTGACGGGGAGGCCGAACTCCATGAGCGGATGAAGAATCACCGTCTTCCATTCGTCGGCGACGGAGAGACCCTCAGGACGTTCCGTCTCTTCGGCGTCCGTTTCGGCGCTTTCGGCGCTTTGGTGGCTGGCTGCAGTGCTGTTCCGCTTGTCTACGACATTGAGAGGAAACAGGTTCGGGCTCCATTCCGCGAGAACGACGTCGAAGAGGCCTCCCGCGGACAGGCGAAAGACGGATCTTTGCAAGGCACCGCGAACTCGAATGGCATTGGGCGCGACGTTCGAGTCCGCGACCTCCACGCCCTTGACGTGGGGCCGCACATCCAGACTGAGCTGCGCCCCCCGACTGGCAATGCGCTCCGGGTCGAACGTGGAATTCTCCGCGTCAAATATGTGCAGGAAGCCGTCCACGGTGAACACCACGAGAACGGGCTGCTTCGAGAATCCGGGGCGTGGAGACTTCTGGCTGTCTTCCGGAGTGCCTCCTTCCGCCTTCTGGCCCTTCGATTGATCTTGCGCCGCCTTCGAGAACAGGGCGTCTGCGGATTCTAAGGTGTAGCGCTGCGCCAGCGCGGCTCGCACCACCAGCCGCGAGGCTTCCAGAGTGGGCAGGGAAGCCTCGATCGACTCGGCGGAATACATCCGTGAACGCTCCGAAGCTTCCTTCATGAGCGCCTCCAGACGAATCTTGGCCTGCTCTGGCTCTTCCTCCTTGGCGTCGCCCTTTCCGGCCTCCTCTTCAACTCTGTTTCCCCCACCAAAGGCGTCTGCGATGGCGTTGAACATCCGCTGCTGGCTGTGGAGGAACTGGCGGCCGCCAGTCTTGACCAGGAAGGAGGCGGCACCATCCAGCTCCGCGACGCGCAGGAGAATCCGGGGGATGTTCTTGGCCAGGCCGAGGCAGGCGCTCATGGACGCGTTCGCTGCATTTCGGTAGGCATTCTCGGCGATCCACAGGTCCGTCTTGTCGGGACCTTTGCCGGCATCGCCTACGTCCGCCTCGGTATCCGTCCGGCGAGCATTCATTAGCTGGGCCGGGTCATTGAGAATCAAGCGGATCTTCTGCACCCGATTTGCAGAGTCCAGGCACAGCGTGTCGTAGGTGGCGTTGTAGGCCTTCCAAGCCACCTTGCACTCCTCTTCCCGCTGCTGCAGGCGAGACCTCAGATGCCGCCGCATGTCGGCGCAGGACTGCATGGCGTCACCCATCTCGTTGATGAGGTGGTCGGCGCGAAGCACCAGGCCTTCCATCTCTCCGCAGAAGTTCTGTACGCACTTCAGCGTCTGCCACTGCGGCCGGAGCACGTCCTCTCCGCCCATGCGGTCCCACAACGTGCTGAAGGTGTCCGCGTTGCCCATACCGGAGAGTCCATCCGAGAAATCTTGCTGGAGCTGCAGGGCCTCGTCCGTCACTTCGTCGAGCACCTCGTACAGAGGCTCACTGGAGCGGCCAGCCGCCGCCGCAGTCAAACCCACCCGCGAAGAGGGCGCAGCAGCCGCAGCCCCCGGGGCACCCACCGCCGCAGCCCCCGCTGCCGCTGCTTCAGCATCTCCTTCCAAAGGAGGAGGAGTAGGAGGGGGAGGGGGCTTTGCGCCCGCGGGAGCATCGGCCCTGCGCGGCCAGACGGCGAAGCGGGCAAGAAAACTATGGAGCACCGAGACATATCTGCGATCCAAGTCCGATCGGCGCTTGAGCAGCACTTTGAGCGCCAGGAGAAGATCAAAGCTCTCTGCTAGCCTGCAGCCTTGAGCCAGCAGCTCGTGATCCGCCTTGCGAAAGGCCGCCGCTGCGGCCGCCGCTCGCGCAGTCTCAAACTGGCGCACCTCTTCGAAGCACGTTTCTCGGCGTCGCAGGCGCTTTTGCTCCGCTTCTTGGCGCTGGTGCAGGTGCTCTAGGTACTTGTCCCAGTCTTGCTGCGCCTCTCCATCCTCGCACTTCCTCCTGCGCGTCCACCTGCGCCTTCGGACGAAGTCGGAGCTCGTTTTGGACGCGCTCACGGCGCCGACGAGCAGCTGCTCTTTCAGGGCGGAGAAGGACGGCGCATAGCACCAGCCTTCTTCGTCGACGTCTGCCCAGCTCACGTCCAGCTGCCACTCCTCGTCGATCCAAGCCCATCCGGCCGGCGGCGAGAGCTCTGGGAAGCGGTCTTTGGAGTACAGCGTGTCTCCGAGCCGATCACCGAAGCCCTGGAAGCCGCCGTCCATGGGGAAAGGCCGCGTCCATCCCACCAGTCGATAGCGCTGGTTCTCCCAGACCTCCTCGAGGATCGTGAGCTCGGACTGCGGCGTGCTCATGCGGAAGACAGGCGGATGGCGCGCGGAGGCGCGCGCAAAGAACGCTTTGGATGGCGCGGATCTTCCAAAAAGAGACACACTCCACGAATCGTCTGGATTTTTCATTGACTCTCTGTGGGCTGCATCAGCTGATGCGGTCTGCAGTCAGCTGAGCGATCCAGACGATTTTCGGCTGACGATTTTCAGCCGGGCGATCCTGCCGATTTTCGGCTCCGCGCGGCTTGCTGCTTTGACTTGACGTGGCTGGTAGAAGCTTGTAGCCAGCGCCCTGCAGAAAGGAACGAGATTTTGCTGAGCTCTGCCGTCACTTGCCTGCTTGATCAGTAGACTTCTGGCTGTCCCAACGCTGCGAGCCAACAGGCAGCCAGGGCTCGAAGCAGATGGATGGCGCGCTGGTGCTTGCTTGTCGCACTTGGCTCATCGCTCGGCCCGGGCAGCCAGGGCGGCAGCAAGTCAACCTGATGATGAGATGAGAAAAACAAGCTGGCTGAGTTGAGTTAAAAATTCGTTGGGTAGGTGGCTGGTTGGCTGGAAAGCGTGGCGCACACCGCGCAAGACCTTGGAGCCGACGACCGGTGCGCGTGTGACTTTCATCCGGAATCAGGTGGAAGACCAGCGCCGAAAAAAGACGAGCAACAGGAGAGTTCAAGGGAAATCTGATCTTTCTCATGTGCAGCATCGTTGGAAGCTCTCAAAAGGTCGCGCGGGCCAGTCAATTTTTCGTCCTCGCGCGTTGTATGCCTTTCTGTTCTTTGCCGCCAAAATGCGCGGCCCGCGTCTTCTCATTGGTTGCCTCCTTCGGCAAAGATACTTCTGCGGAGGGTGAAGGCGCGCGAATTTGAGCGAGTGGAGATTTGAAACTTCTGATCTTCTGTGTGGTCAGGATGGCCCGTTCCAGCATCCAGAAATCCCCAAAGTATAGAAAGCCCTCGCCAATCTCTGCGATCAAGCTCCGATCGTTCGCGAGCTTACTTGATTTTGCGGCGCGGAGACCACCGCAGACGCGCTGGCCAGCTCCGCCAGATTAGGGGCTTCAGTGGGGAAAACACGTCATCTTCAATGTGTCGGCACTACCCTGGCACACCTCCTGGATGGAACAGTGGTTTGAGGACGAAAGCCCCAACCAATCTGAAGTCGGTACCTGGCAAGATGAACGACCGCAACTTGTCCCCTTATAAAATCCGAGCAGAATGCGTGCCATTTGTTCTTCAGGTGGGAGTTTGGCGCTTTTGCTTCTTGCGGCGCATCACGGAGAAGAACAATTGTGGCAAGTAGAAGCACTTTTTTCGGCTGCAGCTGGATCGCAGAGAATGTATTGGGCAGTGGTTCGCGCCG
>JAAMXY010004245.1:0-13724 GCA_019677205.1 Pinguiococcus pyrenoidosus
AGGCGTTATCAGCTCACAGGTCTTCTTTTGAGCATTCAGTGATCCAGTATCGAGAAGTGCTACATGGTTCGGGGAATGAAACCGAAAGGACGCGGCGACGAGCCCCGCCGCCGCGAAGCTGAGCCGAGCGCGCCCAGCCCGGTGCAGGGAGTATCTTCTCCAATCCCAGCCCCTCGGACGCCTGCAGACCAACCTGCGAAAGCGGATTCGCCTCAGCGGGCTGTGCCGAAGAAGACCGTCACGTACAAGGACATGGCAGCGACCTTCACTCCACGTTCGAGCATCGCCGCAATTACTGCGGGGAAGTCCGAGTTCACCAAGGTCCATCGCCGTCTTGGCCATCTCAGCGTCCAAGATTTCATTCAATCGCCGCCAAGTCTACTATCCAAAGTCAGCCGAGTCGACGAGTCCGACATCAAGTCCACCATGGATCATATCCACGACGTGCTCCAAGACGCTGCCGACGACGACGTTCTCGATGTCACTGCGACTGAGGTCAAAGATGATCCCGATCATCGCAGTATCGATCTTGAGCATGAAAGCGATGCCAGTGACGTTGCAGAGGACGATTCTGTCGGCGATCACATGGAGGAAAGCAATGGCTTCATCGCTGACGAGGACGACTTCGCGGAACACGAGGAACTACTCCGACGCGTGGTACGCGGCACCGTCGAGAAGCGGACCCATCAAGGACCACCCCTTCGGACTGCGATCGCCCAAGGAGAGCAGTTCCTGGAGTCCCTTAGCCCTCGTGACGAAGCTCAGGACTTGACTGCTCTGGTGCGCACAGCCGTTCGCAAGGAACTCGGCGCGCTACGCCTCATCTCCCCGCGACACCAAGAGCGCGACACAGAGCCGGACAACTTTTCACGTTTTGCGCATGCGAAACGATCGCACCAGCTGGAGTTTGACTCTAGGGGACGGCCAGTGGGACCCAAGGTGCGCCGTAGCCACCTCACTCCTTATGATCGACCCATACGGCGCACGGAAGCCTCGCGGTCTGCTACGTCGATCGGTATGAGCCCATTGCCCTTTGCTCAGCACGACTCGAGCCTGGCTCTTCGCCAAGATTCTGTTCGCCACGAATACGCGAAGAAGCTATCCGGATACATGCCGTGCTTCCAGCTGGGCCTCAAGGAAGATCGTGAACTGCGGTACACGAGTTTCGAGCGGGATGTAATCAGGCAATTGTGTTCCGCGTCGATCATCGCCTACGAAGGCGACCTGGATAATGACATCTTGATCGACGTGGATCAGCTCACCGTGCTGCCGCATGCCTCGGACGCAGTTCGCAACGCCTTTCGCATGGGACTGACCGATTGCCCCAAGGACTTCATCATCGCTGATATCTCGAGCAGAGGGAACGTGATAGATCTCGTCCTGAATTTGCGCGTGCAGTTCTCTGACGCGGAGGACGCGCGTGCGCTCGATGAGGAGTTCTCTCGGATAAGACAAGCTGACCAAGAGACGGTTACCCAGTATCACACTCGGTTCCAACTGCAGTACGTCCGCACCTACATCCGGGGCACAAGGTCGTCAGTTCCCCCGTCGAAACTCGCGGACCATTTTCTACACGGCCTTCGCGCAGAATTAGTCCCGTACCTCAAATTTGAGGCTTTCATGACCGTCATCAACTCCCGTGGCGAGCATGAACTCGTCCCAGCTGGCGTTGCTCACGCGTTTCGCGCAGCGCTCGCTGCAGAGCGCAAACAGTCGACTGTCGCCAAGCGGAGTACGTCGGCCACCTACCGCGGACCGGGGCGAGTTCATGCCGTAGTGGCTTCAGATCCGGACTCGCGGTGCGCTCCAGTCCACTTCAGCGAGATCTCAGCCACTGACGATATTTCAGATGGTCCCTTTTATGGCCCTCGTGAGTTGACCGACAGCGACCTCCGTCCGGGTGAACACGATGCTCACGGAGCCCTCGTCGTCCACCCGGATGTCGACCTGTTTGAATACTATGATTACAGCGGGCAAGTCATGTTCATTGACCCTCGCAGCGCTTCTCGTCCCGTACGTCCTTCGCAATATCGAGGGCCTCGTCGACCTCTCGTACCCTGCTCATCGTGTCCTTTCCAGCATGGGGAACATCAGCCGTGCTTCCTTCGTGATCCAGAGAATGCACCCGAATGGTATCATCGCAAGGTCCGTGAACATCGCGCTTGGTGGAATCGGCTGGTAGACCCCAGCACCGGGCAGATCCGCTTTCCGGCTGGCTTTTCGGATACCTCGGTCGGAGGCGGGGGCACATCCATGTCGGCTGCTCGTAGTCGCAAGCCTGCTTATGCGAAGCTGCGTGACATTCCGGCGTCTTCTCCGAGCCCCGCGACACCCACGAGGCCGACGACAGCTGCCGCAGCATCTCCTTCCGCCATGTCTGAATGACGGTGCGGGCTCTCTCACCCCGAGAGAGCCTATCGTGGTCCGCCCGACCGGCAGCCGTCTCCCGTCATGGTCACCACTGCAGAGGGATCCCCACCGAGGACAGCTCCATCTTCGTCCTGCTCTTCCGATCTGGCGCCCGACCCTCTACCATTCCTTCGCGAACTCGTTACTGCTCGCCAACGTCGACGCCGCCAGTCCCTTATTCAGCTTCGACCATTATGTCCCGAGCTACATCCAGTCGTCCCCGCTTCTGCCTGTGCTAGCCGGTGCGATCCTGATCCTCTGTCGCGGGATACTGCTCCTTCGCGTTCAGAATCCAGCAGAGCTGGTGCACCCTGGTCGCGGGACGCCAGCGAGGGGCCCGCGAGCTGTGCCGCCAGCGCGGTGTCAGCTCTCCATCCTGGCGGCGCAGATCAGCCACGCACCGCTCAGTCGCCTCGTGCCGGCATACGCTCATCGCCCGGCGCAGCTTGCTCTGCCGCCGGATCAGCTGCCCGCACGATTGCTACGGCGCTCAGCGCAGCTGTTTCAGCCTGGTCGAGGGACGCCAGCTTAGAGACCGCGGACTGTACCACCAGTGCGGAGTCGACTGTCCATCCGGACAGTGCTGCTCGATGTCACGCTGTTCAGTCGCCTGGTGTCGGCCTGTGCTCATCGCCCGACGCTGCTTGCTCTACCGCCGACTCGGCCGGTCGCACGCGTGCTACGAAGCTGCCCATGCCCAGCGATGCTGTTTCAGCCTGGTCGAGGGACGACGGCACAGAGATCGCAGGCTGTACCACCAGAGCGGAGTCGACTGCCCATCCTGCCGGTGATGATCGATGTCCCACTGCTCCGTCGCCCGGTGTCGGCCTGTGCTCCTCGCCCGGCGCTGCCCGCTCTGCCGCCGACTCGGCCGATCGCACGCGCGCCCAGGAGCTGCTCATGCCTGGCGATGCCGTTTCAGCCTGGTCGGGGCACGCCAGCACAGAGACCGCGGGCTGTACTACCAGTGCGGAGTCGCCTGCCCATCCTGACGGTGCTGATCGCACGAATGCCACGGAGCTGCCCCAGCCCAGCGATGCTGTTCCCGCCTGGTCGAGGGCCACCGGTACGGAGGCCGCAGCCTGTCCTGTCTGTGTGGAGCCTGCTCTTTCTTCCCGCAGTGCTGTCCCGCCGAGCCGCAGGTCGCCTCTGCGCTTCTCGCCAGGCGTTGCTTGCTCGGCTGGCGGATCGCTCGAGTGCATGACTGCTGCGGAGCTGGATGTTCCTGCCTTATCGCCGGACGCTGCATCTTTGCGCGCGGAGGCCTGCGGTGCCATCGCGAATTCCCCATTCGGCCTCGCTCACGAAAGGGGGGGTGGGTCACTGCAAGTCCCAAGTCCTTCAGCAACATCTAGAAAGGAGCCGAAGGCGATGGACGCCACTGTCAAGGGTGGGTCACTACAAGTCCCAAGTCCTTCCGCAACATCTAGAGAGGAGCCGAAGGCAATGGACGACATTGTCAACTGTCCTCGTTGGTCACAGGAAGCCGTGGATGCAGCCATCGCCCGTGTGCTCGCAGTCCGATGCGACTCAGTATCAGAAACACAGCGAGGACCCATGCATCCAGGATGTTTCATCGCCGTGGACCTCAAGGATGGCCGCCGTTGTCGGGCATTGCTCGACACAGGCAGCACTTTCACTATCCTACAGTCTGCCGGACACTTCCCTGTGCGACCAGCACACGTCCGCGTTACTGCCGCGAACGGCGCCGCCAGTGTCATCGGCCAGCAAACGATGATGAACCTCAGTGTACAAGGCCAAGAGTATCATCATCCAGCATTGATTGACGCGAGGCTTCCCATTGCTCTCATTCTGGGCGTTGATTTCATGACTCGCTTCGAAGTCGTGATCGACACTGCGAAGCAGACAGCGGACTTTGGCACATTCCGAGTGCCTTTCGCACCCGAGTTTATTGCAGACCTGTCAGCATGTACTGTCTTCGGCGCACCGGCGCGAGCCATCCTGTACGTGGATGGTGAGGATCCTCCAGAGGACTTCATCGACCTCGGAGGTGATCTCGCTATCGACCAAACAGCTACCGAACCTTGTTCTCCATCCGAAGCTGATGCTGTCAGGAACAACGTGATGACCACTATCCGTGACTTGCTCCGGACCGAGTGCGAATCACCAACGGAGCTGGACATTTCCCGTCCGAAGCACTTTCCCGCAGAACTATGGCCCTGCGTGATACAGGACCGATATCTACGCTCAGCGATTATTCGCCATCAACAAGAATGGAGCAGTGCTACCGAAGAGCAAGTGCAACGAGTCCTTAAGGAGCTACGAGTAGGCGAAGACCTTTGTGCTCGCGAGCGCAACTACCTACTAGCGATGCACGTGACCTACTTCTTTCTGTTCCGATCGGATCCTGCGGCGCGCATTCGGGTAGACCCCATACGGATCCGCACTGTTGCCAACGCTCAACCGCAGCGAGTGCCCACCCGACTATACTCTCTTGCTCAGAACCTATGGTTACAGCAGAAGATCAAGGCCTTGGTGGCGGCGAAACGCATCGAGCGCAGTCGCTCCGAATGGAGCTCCCCGGTGCACCTTGTAGTCAAAGGGTCAGGATGGCGCTTGGTCATTGACTATCGAAAGTGCAACACCCAACTGCTCAACAGTGCCTGGTCCATTCCCAAACTGGACTATCTACTTGAGTGTGCAATCGGAGCCAAGTACTTCAGCTACTATGATGTTGAAGATGGATACTGGTGCCTCCCGATCGCTGAAGAGTCTCGCGAGCTAACCGCATTCACTGCGGGAGCCCTTGGTCTATGGCATTGGACAGTCATGCCCCAAGGATTACGCCCAGCAGCTGGAGACTTTCAACGCGCCATTGAGACATGGTTCAGTTCGATCCCTCTGCAAGCGCTCTGCCGACTCATCGACGATTTCCTGGTGCACAATTCCAGCTTTGAAGACCACGTGTTGACACTGATGATCTTCTTTCATCGCTGTGCCTCGGGCAACATTTTGTTAAAGCTGAAGAAATCAGCTGCTGCGCCGCCGGCGGCAGACTTCCTTGGACATCGGCTGGTGCGTGGTGGCCTTCTGCCTCATCCTGACAGAGTATCAGCTATCAGCCGTCTCCGACGTCCCACTACTCCTTCGGAATGGCTCTCGTTTATTGGCAAGCTCATCTTCTACTCCCGCTATGTAGAGATGTTCGCTGCCAAGGTACGGCCGCTGTACTTTGCCATCAAGGATCCTAGTAGGAGCAATTGCGACGCGGCATTTCGCTCAGTGCAGCGCATTCTCGCGGATCTCCAATCTGCTGTGCTGCAAGTGAAACCGGTCGGGACGGATGTGGTGATCCGGACTGACGCATCATCGCTAGCGTGGGGAGCGGTCATCGAGTTCGACGGCAAACCGTTTGAGTTTTACTCGAAGGCATTCACGCAAACTGAACGACGCTACAGCGTGACGGAGCAGGAATGCCTAGCATTAGTGATGTCTGTGAAGCGATGGCGAAGGTTTCTCAACGGGCGACACAAGTTTACAGTCGAGACCGATCATCGAGCTCTCGTATTTATCCTTGGGATGAAGCGAGCAAGCACCGGACGACTGGCCCGTTGGAATCTGGAGCTTCAAGAGTACGCGGACATCATGACCATCAAGCACCGTCCTGGATCACTCATCAGCAGCGCACCAGCGGATGTCCTCAGCAGGCTCATCGTTCATCCGGAGCCCGGTGCTACGCGCACATTCGCCGAACTCGCTAGTGAAGCCGCGGCCTCCTGGGTTGGACGCCATGCAGCGATGTACCTCGCGTTCCTCCCGTCCGAAAGACTGCCGGGTCCTACAACCGAACACCTGATCTCCGCAATGGTCTTGGTGGAAACACTCCATCATCAAGAAGACTGGCTCGGTAGGATCGTGCGTCTACCACGCGCACTGCTTATGGGAACGGCCATTGCTGATATCGACTGGGCGCAGACTGATTGGTCGGAGTGCCGAGTTACTCGGGTCCATGAGGAGCAAATCACCGTATCCTTCGGAGATGGTCCCGACTACAAGCAGCTGTCTCGACGAGTTATCCTCGAGTGCATGCAGTACGATCTGGCAGGAGCGCAGAGTATGGCGCGTACCGCATCATCAGACCTTGCCAACAGTGACCAAGTTCTGCAAGCTACGGTGGAGCAGGATCGCCTACTGTCCCTGGCGAGAGGAGTCGTCCATGATGATCGTCTCCTGATACGTGGCCGGATCTACCGAGTATACAAGGTCCTCGACACTCCTGACCACCCTCTCATCGTCTGTCGTCCGGAGCGCTCGGCTGCTACGATACAGTCTTCTGTCGAGCAAGCCAAAGCTAACATCCTGGTGAACCACGGGCTCGCTCCGATTCCGGGACAACGTATTTGGGTCCCAGGATTTGTGGTCGACGTGTACTCTCGTGTCTACGTGCCCGCTGTGGTCAGCAGCATGACTCTGCCCGAGGTGACCATCGAATACGAGGACAATTACTTCCAGATCGCTTACGAAACGTACCTGCGCTACCGCGACGTGAGTCCCTCAATGCATGAAGTGCTCCCTAGACATCAAGACCTCATTGACGAGGAGCTAACACCTCATGCCACGGATGATGATAATCATGTCCCTGAGAATAGCAGCATGTCTGGTGCTGTGGGCGACAACGATGTTCCCACCAACGATGAGGACATTCCCTCACGACTAGGAAGCCCAAGAACGTCATATAGCGCTGCCGATCAGTCGAGCGATCCCGCGGAGCAGGAGCAGCAACAAGGAGATGATTCAAAGCCGTCGGAAGCTTCGAGCGATGTGTCCCCAGCGGTCCACCAGTACGGTGATGACGTGCAGCCTGATGATATCATTCTGGACCCACTGCAAGCTGTCGAATGCAAAGCTGCGGTACCGATCCTGTCACTTCAGAATTGGCCCTGTGCAGACGAACTTGGGAAGCTGCAGCGGCGAGAGTATCAGGCAAGCGGTGACATCGTCAACATCGAGGGTCTCCTCTATCGCGTTCCCATCGACAACGATCGACGAGCGCCGCAACTCTGCGTGCCCAGCTCGTTACGGGACCAGGTCGTCAACTTCTACCATCAGCGTCTTGGTCACGTCGGCGTGGATTCACTGTATCGAACTATCGGGCGTATCTACTATTGGCCACGCATGAAGCAAACTGTTCGAGACACGGTCTTGACGTGCCCCACCTGCCAACGGTTCGTGCAGGAAAATTCTAAGGCGCGCATTCCCTTTCAGATCGACTATCCAGTGCCACCCTACTGCTGGCATACCGTTCATTCTGATCTCTATACAGCTGGGGCCGAGAGCTTGGAGGGTTATCGATATGTTCTGGTGTTCAAGTGTGGTCTGAGTCGCTTCAGCGACTTTTATCCGCTGCGCGACAAGTGTGCGGCGACGCTCACAGCGCACTACAATCAGATGGTGTCGAAGTTCGGTGTGCCCTACGTGCTAGTTACTGACGAAGGGACCGAGTTTCATGGTTGCCTTCACGATTGGGCGTCGTCCCTCAACCTGGGAGCTCACCGATTCATCACGATACGGAACCCGCGCGCTAATGGGAATGCAGAACGGCAGTTTCGCACGACTGCTCGCATGATCCGTGGGTTCACTGGCACCGATCGACGTTTGACGTGGCATGCTTGTTTGCCGTTACTCCAGCTGGCCTACAACGCTACCATTTCCGACACTGGATACTCACCGGCTGCATTGATGTTTGGCGGACGTGAGATTCATCTACCAGGTGAAGAAGTATTACGACAGATGATGCAAGCAGCTCGTCATGAACACGTGCAACGGCATAGTGAGGATCTCTTGCTTGCCATCCGTCGTGTCGAACGGGCTCTCCAAAGGCGACGCCAGTCGAACCGTGACCAACAATTGCGTCATGTAGTGCGGCGAGTCGCGTTCGACTACAAACCCGGCGAATACGTGTACGTCCTCGCGGACGTTGATACCATTGACCGGCGTCCGGGAGCGCATCGCAAGACCAACCAACGCTGGCTTGGGCCTTTTCCGATCTTGCTACGGGTCTCTGCGGTAGAGTACATCCTGGGGCTTGGTCATCGTGGTCGTGTTCGGTTTCACGCTATCAATTTAAAGCGTGCTCATCTCTCGACTGACGTTAGGCATACTCTCCTGACAGGTCAATCTGTTCCTGCGGAGCGGTCGAGGGATGTAGAAAGGAGTAGTGAGGGAGTAGTAGAAGAACAGTCATAGTACTGTAAGGTATCAGTAGCAAGGGATCAATCTCAGTAGTCTGTAGGACGTAAGTGAAGAGGTAGTTATGAGTCAGATCTTTGAGGATCTTGCAAGTGCAAGTCAGAACACGGAATGAGAGGCTGGGAGAGTGAGCACAATCTAACGCAACACACCGTCTTATCTTTCTCCTCTCTGACTCGGGGGGGACTTAGGCGTTCAAGGCGTTATCAGCTCACAGGTCTTCTTTTGAGCATTCAGTGATCCAGTATCGAGAAGTGCTACAGAAATAATGAGAAATGAAAATGAGAAAAGAGAAACCTCACCTTCAACTACCCCATTGGTACTTACGTATCCACCGCGCAGTCCAGAAGCCGTCTCGGGGTACCTCAGCGGTTTGCGGTGGGGGACCGTTCCAGCGCGAAACAACAACCCAACACCGAGCTCCTCTCCCTATTTATCCGCAGTGGTCGTTGGATCTGGAGGGCCTGCGCCCCGATATGTTTCGCAGCCCGTTCAGATAGCACCGGTTTTGTGCCGGCGTTGCGGCGTTCCGCAACCTTGGACCACGCTGTCCGGTGCGCGTGTGCGCCGCACAACGCCTCGTGAGGTCTCAGAAGCGCCCGAAGCGACTTGGACTGTCCAAGTTGGCTGCGGCGCGCACTCCACCATTCCTGAGGAGGGCGCAGCTGCGCGCGCCCGCCACTTGAACGCGGCCGGGCGCCGAGCGAGGCGGCCTTGGGCGGCGGACGGCACGTTTGGCGCTCGCCGCGTGCGCAGAAGGATGGACGAAGACTACCTGGCGTCGAATCCGGCGGAGGACACCTCCAGCACCGGCGAGTCGGACGACGAGCACTACGCGTCCGAGAATGCTTTACCCGCAGAGACGGAAGTGGAGCCGAATCCCGCCGAAGACACGCTGCTGAGCTTCGGCTTGCCCGAGAGCAACCAGTTCCTGCTCATGGAGGCCAACGGCAAGCCGGAACCGGCGCGAGACGCGGCGTCGCGGCGGCGGCTGTTCCTGGACCACCTCAAGCCGGGACAGCAGATTGACGTCCTGGACTCCGTGGACAAATGGGCCGAAGCGGAGGTGCTGCAGGTGGACTACTCGCGCCGACGCGTGGAAGTGACCTTCCTGTTCTGGTCCGACCGTTGGAACACGTGGATCGAGTTTGGCACGCCCGCGGGCGCCAAGCGCCTCGCGGAGCCCGGCACGAAGACGTACCAGGAGGGCGGCGTGCTGCAGCTGAACCATCGCATCGAGTGCTGCGACGGAGACGTGTGGAGAGAGGCCGTCGTCATCGACACCACGCCCTTGCAGGTCAAGGTGCACTTCATGAAGTGGCACTCCAAGTTCGACGAATGGCTCGAGCGGGATTCGCCGCGCATCCGCCCGTTTGGCCGAAAGAAGCGCATCGCGATCCTCAAGCAGCAGCAGGCCCGCAAGAGGCGCCAGGTGCTCATGAAGCCGGCGGCAGACGCCGTCGAAAGACGCGAGCGAACGATCAGCAGCCGAAGCGACTGCTACACACACTATGTGGGAGCCCTGGAGAAGTTGCAGCTCTTCGTGTACAACGTCGAGGGCGACGGCAACTGCCTCTTCCGCGCCGTGGCGCATCAGGTCTACGGCGACGACGAGCTCCACAAGCTTGTCCGGAAAGCCTGCTGCGACTACATGGAGCGGGAGGCCACCTTCTTCGAGCAGTTCGTGGAGGGCGATCGCGAGGACTTCCTGCGCTACCTGACCTACAAGCGGCGGAACGCCGTCTGGGGCGACGACCCCGAGGTCCAGGCCCTCTGCGAGATATACAATCGGTCGGCCGAGATCTGGGCCTACGACCATCGGATCGGTGCTCGAAAGCTGCGCACCTTTCACGAGCCGCTGGAGAGCACCGTCGAGGCCGAGACAGCGGAGACGCCGAGCGCCGCGGTGCCCGGCGACGACGCGACCCGTCCCGGCCGACCCGCGTCCTCCGCGTCTCCTTCGCCAGAGCCTGTAGGCGACCGAGGGCGCTCCGAGATTAGAGAAGAACCCGGCCTTCCCGTGCCGGACGCGGCAGCTGCCATCCCCATGAGGCTGTCGTACTACGGCGGCGGCCACTACGATTCGATCGTGACGCGGGACCATGTGCGAGTGATTTCGAGACTCCGTCCAGGGATGCTTGAGGAAGCGGCCCTCCAGCGGTCCGACGCGCGGGAGCCGCGACGAGTCCGAAGCAACTCAGCCGCCGAAGCTCAGAACCCGCCCTCCGAAGGGAAGGAGGAGGAGGCCGAGCTCGACCTCGCACTGGAAGCTTCACGCCTTGATTTTGACGCGCAGTTCGAGGACCTCGATGCAGCGCTAGTTGCAAGTGTCGAATCCTACGAGAAGGACATGGGCTCGGCGCAGGTGAGTGCATCAGGTGGAAGTGGACGAGCGGTTGGGTCTGTCGCAGCAGTCCTCTGATACGTCCGGCTCGATGCATCCTCGTTCAGGCCGCCTCTCGCACGTCGGAGGAGGAGATGCTGAAGCAAGCCTTGGAGGCGTCCCTTGCGGATGCCGATCGGAAGCTTACACCCGGCGCATCGTCAGACGACGAAGCGCTGCTCAAAGCTGCAATAGAGGCGAGCGTCCGGGAAGCTCCGGCCGCTGGGGAAGAGGACGACATGCTCCGAGCTGCCATCGAGGCCTCCAAGCAGGAATCGCACCACATTGACGAAGAGGTGAGGAGAGGAGCCAGGATGCAGCAGAGCGGCAAGACAGCAGCAAGAGCAGCAAGAGCAGCAAGAGCAGCAAGACCGCGATGCTGGGTGGCTGGTTCTAACGCCTCGTGCCGTGGACAGATGGAGGTGCAGAAAGCGATCCTCGCGAGCCAAGCAGAAGGAGACGAAGACGCGATGATTGCGATGGCGCTCCAGGCGAGCTTGCAAGACAACGCGGGCCACGCCCAGGAGGGCATGGCCTTCGCCGGCTATCCTGGAGACGAGGACGAGGAGCTTCGACGCGCGCTGGAACTCTCTCGGAATCAGAGTTGACGTCCATGCCCCCCCCCTCTCTTGGTTTAGACCTCGGTCGGTATGCCTCTTCGTGTTTCTGTGGGTGTGTGACTTGCTGGTCTGGCCCTCCGTGGCCGGGTTTGTACCCTTGCCGCGGAGATTTCTGAATCGGCGCTCAACCAACAGCCAACTGTACAAAAGGTCGTGCTAGCAAGTCAATCAACGTAACGATTTTGCGGTTCTCGTGCGTGTTGCGGTGTTGCAGCCTTTTGCCACAGCACGGCTGCAGTTCACCACGCGATGTCTACCGAGAGCACTTCACTTCACAAGACCTGCCCGCGTCAGCGGCCAGATCCTCGCGACCGGCCTCCCGACGATATCCTCGACGGGCAGGAGACCCCAGACGCGAGAGTCGACGGAGACCTTCGCACAGTCGCCCAGTACATACACGCTCTTCTCGTCCACTTCGTCGACGGTGCCAGCAGCGTTGGCCTGCAGCATCTTTCGGATGAGGCCCAGCGGCTCGTCCTCGCAGAGGTCTCTTCGACCAGGCAAAGGAGCGTCCCCTTCAAAAACGTCGCCATTCTCATTTACACGGATGCCCTTGTCTCCCGCGGTTGCGACCACTCGCTTGACGAACAGATCTCCCCGGTACTGGACGCCGCCCTTGGCGCTTGCGGGCAGGAGGCTCTCCAGCTTCTCCGGAGGCTTGAAGAGGACGATATCACCCTTGCTCGGCACGTGGCGCAGCGGACTCTTGTCCACCAGCAGGATGTCCCCTTTCGCAAGCGTTGGCGCCATCGAAGTGGTAGGGATCACGTAGAACGACAGCAGCTGCCGCCCGGCCAGCGCCAACGGAAGCGGTGCGGTCGCCAATGCGATCGCTAGCAGCACCGCGAGCACGTCGGTGGCGGCCAGCGCCAAAAACCGAGGAACAAAAGCGCCAAGTGCGAACCTATGGGAACCAGGCATGAGGGGCGCACATCCCCCGACAGTCGGAACAAGAGGGACGCCGTACCTGGACAGCAAGAAAGGCACGTCCTTCCCTTTGACTCGGAGGGGATACTCCACCTTCTCTTTGATTGCGACGCTACTCGTCGGGCGCAAAAGCAAGTCGACGTCCCCACGTCTCTCCGGCTCTAGCAACTCGGTGGAGAAGATCTCTTCGCCGCTGTCGGGGTGCCGCATACCCATGATCCGCAGGTCACTCCCCGGAAGAATCCCTTTCTCGAGGAGCCTTGCCTCCACGGCGGAGTCTTCTCTGGTGACGGGCACGACGACCTCTCCAGCACGCAAGTATGCCGGCTGCCCTCCCGCATATCGCTTGAGCGAGTTGAAGACTGCGCCAAAGGCGCCCCTGCCGATGGGAAAGCTTGTCTCATCCTCCCGGAAGCCCCAGATCTGCAGCTCGACCCGCGCTCGAAGGCTGTCGTCTTCCAGGGCCGCTTGGACGTCTGCGGCGCTCCACACGTGCGCGCCCCAGTCCCGCGCTCGCCCGCAGGACTCGACGGCCTCCTTGGCGTCGCAAAAAGTCATTGCACTCTTCCAGGTGCTGCCATCACATTGCATCCCGCCGGACGTCGAGACTGGCAGCGCAGTGAAGTTGGACCCCTCACCAACGCCCAGCTGCAAAGAGAAGCTCACGTCCAGCTCGTCGCCATAGATTGCAGGCAAGAACCTTGCAGAAGCGCAAGCCAAGCATCGTGAGCCCTTAGGTACAGGGAGAGGGCCGCAGCGGAGGGCACTGGGCACGGCTGCCGACGAGGAAGGCATCGCGAACCTGAGATAGGCAGCCGCCCGTGCATCCGCCATGCCGTAGAGCCCCCGGGGAAACACCAGCACGCGCAGCCTTTGGCCGCAGCACTGGAACGTCTCCGACACAAACGCATCCGGGGTCACTTCGCTGCGACTCGGACGGGAAAAGACGCTCTGCGGACTCTGCCACTGCTGCTCCAAGCGCTTCGCAAGGGATTTGGGCCGCCTCGCCGCTCGCAGCGACACCTCAAACGTCCTGAATTCAGCAATTCCAGCGGCGGCACCTTTGAGGAAAACAAGCGAACGCCACAGGCGTCGTTTGAACGTTTCTCACCCGAAGTGCAGCGGAGTCAGCGGAGAAGGCCGGCGCTGCGGCTGCAGTTTCACCACAGCGCCGT
>JAAMXY010004249.1:0-16841 GCA_019677205.1 Pinguiococcus pyrenoidosus
CGCTACTGCGCAGTCTGTCGTCTGAACCGGAATGGGAGGGCTCCTGGAGCAGCGGCTGCAGCACTCTCTTGGGCCAAGATGAGAGCATGCTGCAGGAGACTGTGCGGCGCTTTGCGCAGGAAGAGATCGCACCGCGAGTGCGTCAGATGGATGATGAGCAGCGGATGGCGCCGGAGCTGATCCAGGCGCTCTTTGACTCGGGGCTCATGGCCATCGAGACTTCGGAGGCCTTCGGCGGCTCGCAGATGAGCTTCACGGCCGCTTGTGTGGCCATCGAGGAAGTGGCGCGGGTGGATCCGTCCGTCGCGGTCCTGCTGGATATCCAGAACACGCTGATGGGCAACTGCTTCGCCTTCTGGGGCTCTCCCGCACTGCAGCAGACGTGGCTGCCGCGCCTGGCGTCGGATACCGTGGGGAGTTTCTGCTTGTCGGAGCCTGGGTCTGGCTCGGATGCTTTCGCTCTGCGGACGCGTGCTGATCTCAGCGGCGATGGCACGCACTACACGCTCAACGGCGAGAAAGCTTGGATCAGCAACAGCGAGCAAGCAGGGGTCTTCCTGGTCTTCGCGAACGTGGATCCAAGCAAAGGCTACAAAGGGATCACATGCTTCGTGGTGCCCAGAGACTCTCCCGGCCTTGAGGTACTGGGGCTTCCTTGGCCATCTGGATCGGCTCCAAGAAGCAAAGGAGAAGTTCTGGTTCCCCGCTTGTTCCTGACGTTTGCTAACGTGCTCTTCGCTTTTGTGGGTTCGCATGCAGATTGGACCGAAGGAAGAGAAGCTGGGCATCCGTGCTTCTTCCACATGTCCCATCATCCTAAATGACGTCGTGGTGCCGAATGAGAATATCCTTGGCGAGGTCGGCCAAGGATACAAGATCGCGATCGAGATCCTCAACGAGGGGCGCATCGGCATCGGAGCGCAGATGGTGGGCCTGGCGCAGGGCGCACTGGACTGCACGCTGCCCTACCTCAGCGAGAGGAAGCAATTCGGCCAAGCAATCGGGCAGTTTCAAGGTAGCTTCTTGGGGGGCACTTTGCGAAGCTGTACGCCTCGCCTAACTCTGATCCAATTGTGGCTGGTGGTCTGCCGATTGTTTTTGGTGATTTCCCCCAGGCATGCAGCACCAGGTCGCGCAGATTGCGGCGGAGGTGGAATCCGTGCGCACGTTTGTGTACAACACCGCGAGATTGAAGGAAGCTGGCCAGCCGTTCATCAAGGAAGCGGCGATGGTGAAGCTGCTAAGCAGCCAGGTCGCCGAGAAGACGGCCTCGCGCTGCATCGAGTGGTTAGGAGGCGTTGGATTCACCAAGGTGAGCTTTTTCCTGAAGGGAAAGCGAGAAGAATGCGAGTCCTGATTGGCAGACCCTTGCATGGGCCCCCGGGACAGCATCCTTACGTCAGTCCATCCTCGCGCTTCGCTTATTCTGCAGGCTTACATGGCTGAGAAGTTCTTCCGCGACTCGAAGATCGGCGCGATCTATGAAGGCACCAGCAACATTCAGCTCCAGACCATAGCAAAGTTCTTGCTGTAGCTTTCGCATCGCAGGCGCCGTAGCCTTTAGATAACTAGCAAGGACTTCACAGAGTAGAGCAATAGAAGCACATCCGAGTTTTATGTAGGATATGTGTTTGCATGCTTGTGTGCGTGCATCTTGTGTGTGCTGTGGCGACCGCGTCAAGGTTTCCAAACTCTCCCACGAAGCATGGAAGCAAGGAAAAACAAACGTACGTTTCTGGTTTCTTCTGATCTCCTCTGAGGTATTCCTCGCCTAGTGCGTTCCAAGATGCGTCGCCCGCGCCACGCGGTCTCCAACACAGCTGCTGGCATGTGTCTTTACAGCGCCTGGACGTTGCGGCACTGGAAAGGATCGCGACTCATGCCCTCTGGCGACGCCGAGCACCATGGTCCAGACCTCATGGTCCAGACCTCATAGTCCAGACCTCATAGTCCAGACCTCATGGTCCAGACCTCATGGTCCAGACCTCATGGTCCAGGCCTCTTACAGACAGCAGCACGGCAGAATGAACAGGAACGGCAGCAGAAACGGCACAATCAACAGGCTGGTTCCGCACGTGCAGAGGGAGAACAGAAAGCACAGCATAATGATGGTGAGAATGGTCAAAGAGAAGATGAAGCATCCGCCGCGTTGCCGATGATGCACCTATGGTATTGCCACCCATGACAGCAAGAGACCATCCAACATCAGCTCATTCTCGCTGGCGTTTCCCCCATCACATCCAATTGCCAAACTCTCCATTGCTGCGTCTCACCGTGATTTGAAACGTCTGCGCATTGGAGAGCTGCTCCGCGAGCGTCGGAGCTCGCTGGCCATTCCGGCCCTTCTCCCGGATCGGCTTTCCGCCGGCGAGGAAGTAGACGCCGGCGCCATCCATCCCCATGGCCGTTCTTAAGGCCGCCGCTTGGCAGTCGAAGGGCAGCTTGACGAGCTCGGTGGCCCCAGCATGGCGCACAAACAGCTGCATTTCCTGCTCAGAAGATGGCATATCCTTCATGGCGCCTCGGAGCGTGAAATTACGCTGTAGATCAGCTAAATCGCCTGAAAAGCCGAGCGGGAAACGCGCGTAAAACCGGCCGCCGGATGTTCTCTTCGGTCCATTCGATCCTGTGTAGCGAAGCTGTGGCATGGTTGAACAATCGACAGATCTCGCGCTGGCGCTTTTGATTTAGCCAGTAAACGCAGCGCGGCCAGACGGATTCGCTCAGGCATTGGCGAGAATTCAAATTGTATAAGGTTCGTTTATTGGTTTTGATGAAAAATTGCCTTCCATTATTGGTCCAAGTTCCTACGTCATCAAGCTAATTAGATTATGCTATGAATTTTATAATTACGACGATTCTGTTGCTTGCGCTAATATCGCCACCCTAGAAGCGAGCCTTGTTGTCCGCTGAAAGCTGACCAGCTGACCCGACGCCTTTCGCCCTTCCCTCACCGGGAACGTTGGCCCTTCTTCTTCCGTTTCCTCTTTTCTCCCGTGGCCTCAACGTCCACGTAAGAGCCAGGCAAGGACCAAAGTAGCCGTGTGCGGATGGCGCGAGGGGAGCAAAACCAAACGTTGTTCGTCAAGTTGTTGCGTGTCTCGTCTTCATCTACCTTCTTGGCTTTTTTGGGTTGCTGGTACTAAACATCAATCACTCGTCTCCCACGCGTCGAGGTTCGGTCGTCAATCATGGTTGGTGCGGAACCCCGAGCTTTCGAACGGACATGCAAACTACTACGCAAGAAGACATCAAGCTCCTCTAAGCGAAGTCCACATCGGCACCTTCTCGAGGACACTAGTTCATTCCATCATCGTAACCTCCACCGAAATCATTCAGTACAACCTACGACATACAATCCATACATCGACATTATCTAAGACTGGTATCGTTCTCAACTTGATCCCGCCGCGATCGGCTGTTGCCGTTGCGCTGCCTTGGGCGACGCGCTCGACCGGATGAACGCCTTGGCCGCGCAGGCGGAACTACAGAAGATGACTCCAAACTCCTCCGCCAGGTTGGGCAGCATCACTGCCTTCGCAATGTCCACCACCTTTCCACAGCTCTCCTCCTCGCAGACCAGGCACTCGGGGTGCCAGTAGTACGAGCTGATGTTTAGCATCGTTCCCGAGCTGATCTGCTTCCGGCAGTGTCGACAGCTCGGCGGCGGCTCTTGCGCGAGCTTCGACATCTCCTCGAAGCAGGAAGGGCACACGACGCCGCCGTCGTCCTGCAGGGCGGCGCGGATGTTCCCGTCGGCCTCGAAGGAGATGCTCTGTTCGCATCGGCTGCAGCAGAAGCAGTCCTGGTGCCAGACGCGGCCTTTGAGAGCGATCATCTCTTCTCCCGCGCTCAAGGTCTCCCTGCACCTCTGGCACGAAGGCATCTCTCCCTTGGCGCAGCCCATCTGGTCGCGCAGGTGATCCTGGATGTGCTCCTCGCACCACAGCTCGCCCTCGTGAAAGAAAGCTTTCTGGCCCTCCGGGAGCGCATCCCCACATACGTTGCACTGGAAGCACCTGTGGTGCCACCAGCGATCTCCCGAGATCCGCGCCTTGCCCTCATCGTTTGCGCCCATGATCGGCTCGTGGCACTTCTGGCAGCGCTTCGCAACATGCTCGCGCGTGCACGCCTCGCAATGCAGATATTTCTTGGGCGGGCGCGTCGACTCGTCCGGATCCTTGGCTTCGTCCTGGATCCCAAAGATGATCGCATCCTCCGCGAAGTCGCCGATCATGTCTCCGGGCACCGCATAGAAGTTCTCCGGCAATTGGCACCGACACCGCACACACTTGTAGCATTCCTTGTGCACGGCCTTGCCCATCGCCGCGAAAATCTCGTAGTCGTTGTCGATGTCCATGGCCTGGTCGCAGACGCCGCAGTAGGTGTTCTCGTCGACTTCTTCGCCCATGGGCCCGCCCGGCGAGCCAAACAGGTTGTGCCGACGCAGAGCATCGCGCCGGCAGAGCGGCCGCTTCTCTCGCTCCGCCAGGTGGCTTTCGCAGGCGGCCGTACAGAACTGCGACCCAACCGCCAGAGGCAAGCGGCAGTCGGCGCAGCGGAAGTGACCGAGGTGCCAATACCGCTCGAGTGCGTAGATCGCCGTGTCCAGATCCACCAGCTCTCCGCAGTCGGCACAGACTTTGTTCTTATAGGAGCCCGAGCTGTCCACGGAGACGTCGCCCGAGTGCTCAGTACACACACTCCCCAGGTCGTCGTCCCGATCGTAGGTGATGTCCATGTGCGACACGCCGGCGAGACCGCTCAGGCCGGGGAAGTTGCTGCCTGCTCGAGCTTTTCCGCTGCCACGAGCATTCGCAATCGTCGTGGGTGGCGCATCGTCAGGTCCGGAAGCGCAAGGCATACAGACCAGCTCCGCAGAGTCCTCTGGCACTGCCTCCTTTGCCTGCGAAGCCTGCGAAGCTCCAAGGTTCCCTGCTCCATTCGCTGCGCAGGCAACGTGCCACCATTTGGCGGCAAAGCCAGTCTCGCCGCCGGTGCTGGAATCCTCCACCTCGGGAACCTCCTCCGGACCCGATTCAACGATGAAAGCCAGCGTGGCCTCTTCTTCATCCACGTTGAGCTTCTGGCCGCAGTCGCCACATCCGCCAAGATGTGCAGCTAGCAGCAAGTCTCCCAGCACAGCAACTTGCCGCAGGGCAGTCCAGCTCTGAACCCGGAAGCCGAGCTCCTGATTCAGAAAGTCGGACAGTGGGACGTCCGTCTCCTCGACGAGGCTCAGGATCTTCTTCAGTTCCGCATCCGCGACGGTCTTCTGCGCCTTTTTCTCTTCCTCGGCCGAGCAGGTGCTGTCCGCGGGGTCGACCTTGATGTCGTCAAGGTCCTCCCAGTCCAGCGTGGATGGCGCCACGCCAGGCGCACCGTGCGTGGTCTCCGTTTCCCGCATGCGGCGCGCGACGTCCTTCATCCGCCTCCGCAGCTTCCTCCAGTATCGCACCGCTCGGGGCCGAAGGAGGCAACGGCGGCGGTACTCCTCGCCCACCGCCTCGTCAAGGCTCTTTTGCAGGCTGGACAGCAGCTTCTGCAAGGTATCCAGCGCCATGATCGCCTCGCTCGCTGACAGGTCCCTTCCCGCTACGAAGCAGCAGACGCGGGAGAGGCTCAGTCTGCTGGACGTATGGTGGCTGCGAATGCTCACGGCGTTTCCGGCTCTCTGCTCGTTCTTGAGCTTCCGGCTTTCCGCGTCCAGCGCTTGCCGCAGACGGGACGGCAGGTCGGAGCGCAAGGCCGAAGCGGAAGCTCTCAGGTCGACGCGTCCGGAGGGCTGCCCGTTCGTCATGAGTCGCTCCACAAGCTCCAGCAGATGCGCCGCGAGCAGGAATGGGTAGAGCTTGCCGGCAAGTGACGCGAGCGTCTCCTTCGCTCGGGCCCCTGGCGCGCTCTCCGTCAAGGCCGAAACCGACGACGCCACCGACCTCCTGTCACTGGTGAATGAGGGCCTTGCGCGGCGGGTCTGTTGCTGCGCCCGAGCGATGGCCCGGTTGAGCAAGTCGCTCCTTGGCTTGCTGAGCATGTCATCGAAGATGCTGGTCGCGGACTCGGCACCTCCCGCCACGGCATGGGAGCGCTTCTCCTGCAGGCGCCGGAGCCTTGCCTCCGCGCGCAGCACCTCCACCCGGATCTCGTGCAGCTTGTGCAGCGCCCGCAGCAGCTCGCGCTTCTCGTAGTCGCTCTCCGCGGCGATCCAGAGCTCGTGGCCGTTGGTGGCGCTGATCTTCAAGGCATGCGGACGCGTGCCAACGCTGACGGTGTCTGCACCGCTGACGTCGTGAATGGCCTTGATGTCCTTGAAGAGCAGCCTCCCTCTCTCTTCCATCTTCTCCCGCCGGAAGTACTTGAGCGCGCTGGTCGTGACGACGAAGAAGCGGCGGCTCCAGGAGCGGCTGGCCACGCGGTGGTGGAAGCCGGAGCGCTTGTAGATCCAGCCCTCCAGCAGAATGCCGTTGGTGGCCCGCGCCTGCATCTCGAGGTTCGAGAGGCGGCCCTGCGGCGACTGCGAGAAGCGCGTGAAGACGTCCGTCTTGATGATCCGCAGCGCCTCGGCCTTCGCCGCGCGAAAGAGGCTCAAGTCGACGCTTCCCGTCTCGTCGCTACCGTCGCTACCGTCGGCCTGCGCAATGGCCGAGATGATCTGCTCGCGCATTTTGGCCGAGATGTTGATCTGCAGCGGCGCGCCCTCCACGATGTGCCGCGACGCCAGCACGTGCACCATGCGCTGCACGACCTCGGCCGGCGGCGCCTTGGGCATGGTGCGCTCGAGGTGATCCACGTCCACCCAGAAGCGCAGCAGCTCCGAGTTCATCTCCGCCTCCATGAAGCGCATGAGATCGGCGCGGGCGCGCTCGTCCTGCAGGAAGCCCCGCACCCTGCTGCGAGCCTCGCTGTCGCGGCTGAAGGGCACCGACAGGGCTGCGTCCTGCCCGACGGACGCGGAGACGCCTCGGCGCTGGAGCACCTTCTGGTCCTGCGGCGTGGCCGTGAGCATGGGCGGCGTGTTGCTCCGCTTCAGCTGCTTGCCCGCATCCACCTTGGCCGTGCCGGCCTCGACAGCCCGGATGAGTGCATGCAGCCACTGCTGGCGTTGCTTCTGCGAAAAGAACGACAGCCACGCGCCCTGCTGGAAGCTGCCCGTGCCGCAGTTGCTCGCAAAGGGCAGCACGCGAATCACACGGGCCCTGCCGTCCTCTCCTCGCCCGAGGGGCCCGTTGTCCAGCTGCGACAGCTCCAGCATGTCTTCTTCTCCCTGGCTGGCTTGGCCTTGCAACTCCTGCTCCTCGATGACGCAGCCGGCCAACACCAGCACGGCCACCAGGCAGCGCTCCCGCCGGTCGTTGTAGGCGAAGAGGCAGCCGCTGGCCACCTCTGCCCACACCTGCCGCCACTGATGGCCCCCCTTGTGCTGCTTCATCGCCAGGATGACCGACTCCACGTCTGCGCTGCTGGCGTTCCGCTGATGGGCCCTGTCCTGTGGGCCATTCCAAGCGTTGGCTGAGTCCCCGGCAGCTCTGCAGGCAGCCACAGGCTCCGGGCGGCGCGCTTACCGACGCGGCCGTCTCCCAGCGCGCGGCATCGCCCTCCACGGAGATGGCAATCCAGCCCTTCTTCTGCACGCCAGCCCTGCCGAAGCGCGTCCACAGCGAGCCGAACACGTGCTGGAAGTCCGCCATGGCCGCGGCGCCTAGCAGGCCCGCCTAGCGAGCTGCCCGGCGGCGCGCGGGCCCCAACCCGTGAAAAGGCGACGAGGAATCATGCAGCCGGGGGATTCAAATGCGGGACGTCACTTCACCCTAACTTGCGGGCACCTGCGTGCGGCCGTTACTAGGCAAGTGGAGCGACCTGTGGGTGAATGTCTTCAACGCGGGAACGGCGGCCAATGGGGGGCCGAAGCGCAGCCGCGTTGCGGAGCTGTGGTTCGAAGGTAGGAAACGTGCATTGGACGTTGCCAATCAAGGGAGAAAAGCAGGTCGAACTGTGAGCAATAAAGCAAAGGGATTGGTCAGAACGACGACGGTCGTCTTTTAGAATTTGCAGCCCCATGAATTCGCGTGCATGATTGGATGAGGCAGCCACAAACATGGGGTTCCAAAAATGATTCCGCCACGGTCTCTCCTGTTCGGCGGAAAACCGGCGAAGCCGCCGTCATAGTCAGCAACGTCTACACGCCCACGATGCAAATTCGCTGACTGCATTGGAATCCGAATCCCGAATCCCAAATCCCAAATCCCAGATTTCAGACGCTTCGCGAGAATAGAACCGCGAGAACCGCAAGAACCGCGAGAACCGCGAGAACCGCGAGAACCGTAAAACGCAACTCTGCAACAACTCCGCACTTTCGAAGCAATTAATTGCCCGATATACCGTTGGAAATCCCTCCGCCAAAACATCCGAAGACCGTGACAGACACTCGGGGTTCTCCGCCGAGCGCATCTCATTGGTTCCTTTCGCCGAGTCGCTGAGCAAATCCCGTTGTTTCAAAAACGAGTGCATCAAGCTTCCACACTTTATATGTCTTCCATACACGCCACTTACGCTTGAAGTCTCCGACTCAAAAGTTGAAAATTGACCCGACCCAATGGCGCGCCAGTCCTCACTTTCAGTGCTTCTACGCCTCTGTACTTCGAAGTGGTATCTCAAGGTTGGCGCGCGCGCGCCGCTCCAAATCCTCTCTCCGAAAACTCGCCCACGTCCGTTCGTTCTTCTCTCTTTTGTCTTCTCGGTCGAGTGCTTTAGGACAGCGGCTCAGGCGCAGTTGTCGATGCAACATGGGGCGTCGTTGTGCGAGGACCGCGCTTCTCAGCTTGGCGCTCTTGTCGCTGTGGGATAGCGCCCGTGGCGCGAGTGCGGGAGACGACGATCACCATGCGGAGCCGAGTTGGATCAGCTTGACCACTGCGGTGCTGTGTCTGGTGACGTTTATCCTGCTGTTAACGATCCTGTTCGAGCGGCTTAAGGAGGCTATCCATGCGAGCACTACGGAGGTCACGGAACCCATCATCGCGTCCGTGTTCGAGGAGATGACGGTCCTGGGCTTCATCTCCGTCGTGACCTTTGTGCTGCTGTTCAGTGGCCTTCTGGAGGACATCTCATCGCGCGTGTTCGGAGAAGATGAGCACAATCGAGAGCTGCTGTACCACATGCTGGAGATCATCCACTACGGCCTGTCCTTCGTCATGATCACCTTCCTGCTGCATGTGCTGTTCCTCAGCCAAGCCAGCAAGCATTCCGTCAACAAATGGAGGGTGAGTCGCTGAACTGGATTGCATGGCAACGTACTAGCTTGTGTCCACGTTCTCATCTGTTTTCTGTGTTTTGTGTTTTTGTGTTTTTGTGGTTTTGTGGTTTTGTGGTTTTGTGGTTTTGTGGTTTTGTGGTTTTGTGGTTTTGTGTTTTTTTCTTCTCTTTCTTCTATGGTGTTGTTTGCCTAGGCGCTGGACAGGATGGTGCAAAATGAAGTGGAAGTGGAGGAGCTGCGTGACTACCTCCGCGCCACAAAGGACCTGCCTACGCTTCCGTGGGAGCGACGGCGGATCCTGAAACACCGCAAGCGGGCGCTCCAGATCCTGCGCTTCCACTCCATCCGCAAGGAGTTTGTCGAGGGGCGGCAGCTCTTCTACCCCTACGAAAAGTTCCCGGCAGATGCCAAGGATCGCCTGCCGGAGGACTTCGACTACGGCTATTACCTCGCCCTGTGCCTCGGCAAGTACCTCTCCGAGGTCATCGACGTGGGCTACGTCGAGTGGGCGACCATGTGGCTCTTCGTGGTGCTCTGGTACCTGATCATCACGGGCAGCGGGCGCAACGAGCCCGCTCACGCGTGGGAAACGGTGGCCATCTACTACATCTGGACTTGCGCGCTCCTGCTCTTCGCGCGGCACACGGGCAAGGTCCGCGACAAGGTGGCCAACCCCGGCGACTTCAAGGGCCTGCTCGCCCCCGAGGACTGCACCATGCTGTACAGCTACGCCGAAGAGGAGGGCTTCGCCGACCCGGCCTGGGCGGCGTACGGCCGCCTGAATGGGACCTCGGACGACATCGAGAAGGGGAAGAAGCATCCGAGCCTGCAGCGCCAGCAAAGTGCCTTCCGGCGCATCGCCTTTGGGAAGGCACCGAACGCCTACCTCCAGATCTTTCTCTTCAAGGAGAACGGTCCGCGGCTCTACAGCGCGATTTACACGGTCCACCTCCTGGGGACGAGCCTGTACCTGGCCCTCTTCTCGCTGCACTTTGCGCGCATCGTCTACCTGCAGCAGGGCCTTGCCTCGGAGATCTTCTACGTCATCCTGGCGGTTGCGCCGGTCATCTACCTGGTGTGCCGGGTCGAGGTCATCCTGCTGCGCCGGATCGCCGCGCTGGATAGTCTTTGCAGCCTGAGGAAGACCAGCGTGGTTGGCAGAGTGCTACGCTCCCAGAAGACGTCCCGAGCCCTCCGCGCACTCGTCCTCATGCAGGGCATGAAGAAGACCGTGCTGGAGCGGCACTTCACAACCTGCGTGCCCGTCCTCAAGACAGGCGCCTCGGAGGAAAAGAAGGAAAGCAACCAAGCCGTCGAGATGATCTGCACGAATCAGCTCGAGGCCGCCATCCTGGAGCGGAATGCGAGCCGAGACTCGCCCAGCGAGATCACCGGAGAGACAGACAAGATGGAGATGATCCGGCGCTCGTCCACGTCGCAGACGATTGGGCCCTACCGATCCCACCGTAGCGGCATCATCCACCCGCATGCCGACGACGTCGCCCGGATGTTCGACTTGTATGACACGGACGGGAATGGCACCATTGACCGAAGCGAAATGTCAAGCCTCCTCAGCTCGCTGGGTTTCCATCTGAACGACGCCCAGCTTGAGCGCATGTACCGCCTCGTCGACACCGACGGCGACGGGACGGTCTCGAGAGCAGAGTTCATGGCTTGGCATCTCGTAGAGACGGCGGCGGAGGACTCCAGGAGCGTCACGCCCAAGTCTCTGGCCAAGGAGCTCTTCGACCTTTTCGAGCCGGATGAGAGAGGAATTACGGTGGAGCAGTTCAAGGAGGGGCTCGATCGCTTCAACGCCGGTCTCACCATCGACGAAGTCGCCAGCATCGTGCGGGACCTTGACCGCAACAACGACGGCCTGATCGATATTCACGGCTTCGAGGCTCTCCTCGAGACGTACACAAGCCTGGACGAACGTGATCTGGAGTTGTAGCATCGTTGGTGCAGTCACTGAAGTGGGCGAGTACATGCCCGCCTGTGCGCGCACAACACAATCCGTTGTTTCAAGTTGTGCAGAGCGGGCGCCGTGGCCTTGCCTTGACGTTTCGCCTTCCCGCCAGATGAGTAGACACGTGCATGCTGAAGCGCAAGTGCGGGTGATCACTCCTTCCGTTTTGAGTGAAAGGCAGCAATGTCTCTGGTTTTTGGTTTGGAAGCTGAGCGTCTCTGTTCCCTCCCGCCCCGCCCCTCCGGCAGCAACCACCTGCCTTCCTCCGCAATCAACCTTTATGATATCGGCCACGACAACAGCGTCGAATCGCAAGGCCATCAATTCAGTAGGGCTTCGGGGATCGTAAAGTTCTCTCTTCGATCCGGGGTTCTCGTCTCCGGCTCTCTCTCAACAAGGCGTTCGTTGTCGGGAAGCACCCTTGCGCCGACTGTCCGCGTGACCGCTTCCGCCTTCAGGAGCATCTCCTCGTATTCGTCCCTTCGGTCAGAGAGCGCGGTGACGGCACCTCCTGCCCCGACCGTCACCTTCGAGGGGGTGATGACGGCGGTGCGAATGACGATATTCAGGTCCGAGTTCCCGCTCGCGCTCACAAACCCAAGCGTGCCCGAGTACACCCCGCGAGGAATCTCACCTTCTAGGTCGTGTATAATGTCTAGCGTGCGCACTTTGGGAGCGCCGGTCATCGATCCACCAGGGAAGCACGCCCTGATGGCGTCTACGATCGACGCGGTGCGTCGGAGCTGCCCCCGCACGGTCGACACAAGCTGGTGCACGGTTTCGTAGGTCTCGACGGCCATCAGCCGCGGCACCCAGACGCTTCCCACCTCGCAGATCCGGCCGAGGTCGTTGCGGACCAAGTCGACGATCATGAGATTCTCAGCACGATTCTTCACCGATTGCTCCAGCTCCCTTGCCAGGTCCTTGTCGGCGACCCGATCCTGCTTGTTCCGTCGCACGGTGCCCTTGATTGGCTTCGACTCCACGACGCCATCGCGGACCCGAAGGAAGCGCTCCGGCGACGAGCAGCAGATGGCAAAGGCATCGCTGGGGATCTGGCTCTTGGTCGACTGCGAAGCCGACGTGAGCAGTCCTTCCGGGTCGTGAAAGAGGTAGGCACCATACGGCGCCGGATTGCTCCGCCGCAACCTCCGATAGAACTCCAAGCTCTGGCGTGGATGATGGGCAGGTGAGTTCTCCGGCAAAGGAGCGGTGAGCTGCGTCGTGAGACAGATCTCGTAGGACTCCCCTTGCCGAATGTACTCGTGGCAGGCGTCGATCTTCTGCTCATACTCGTCCCGACCAGTCGACGGGCGGAACCCGAGGCTTTCCAGGCTGCCCAGTCCTTCCGTCCCGCCGCGCTTTCCTTTCATCTCACCAATGCGCCGTGCCATGTCCCGGCACCACGCGGAGGCCTGCTCTCGGGCTGCGCTATCGCCAGCTGGCACCAGGTGAAGCGCGACCATCCGCTCGTCCGCGTGGTCATATGCCAGCAGGCGATCCGCGAAGAGGAAGAACGCGTCTGGCACGTTGGGATCTCGAAGGTACGCCTCGCCATCCGGTTGACGTGCCGCGCCGCTCCGAAGGATGCTCAGATCGTGCCTGACCTCATACCCGACGTATCCCACAAGACCACCCACGAAGGGAACCACGTGCCGCTTCAGCTCGTCTCGGAGGCTTTGGTGGCCTCCTCTACCGCCTTCCCTTCCTGAGTCCTCCGCCGATCCCGGAGCCACAAAGACCTGCCCGACGTCCACCTGCGAGATGGTTCGTTCCATGAAGCTGAAGACGTCGCCCGGCACGGCGACGGTGCTAGCGTTTCGGGCAAACGTCATCAGCCCACGCCGAGGACCTCGGTAAGTGAAGGTAAAGGCCTCTGGACCCGTGGGCGCTCCCATGTACGACCACCTGGCTTCATGGGGATTCCCCCTACCGGCGTTCTCCCTCCTCACGCTGGAACTATCGAGCCAAAAGCTCGTCGCTTCGGCGCCAAAGATGCGGCAGAAGACCCCTTCGACGTCATCTGCCGCAATACGACCCGAGATCTGTCCTGCAACCAAGTCAAACGACCGGGCCTGTGCTTCCTCGGCATCAGGCGCGGAACTGGCTTCGACTTTGGGTGGCTGTGACGTGGGCAGGAGGTGCAACGGATGGTCGCGTCCTTCTGGGCTACGCCTCTCTTCCCCTGCCTTTTCGCCGTGATACTGCAAGGCGAGGTCTCTAAAGTTGGTGAGAAGCTTTCGTCCAAAGGCAGTTCCAATCGACTCGGGGTGAAACTGCACACCGTAGTGCGGTAGCGACTCGTGCTGCAGAGCCATGATGATACCATCCTCCGTCCAAGCCGTCGGGCGGAGCTCCGACTCACCCGTAAGCAGCCCATCCTTCTCTACAATCAAGGAGTGATACCGCACCGCTTCGGCACCGCTCCGGATGCCCTGGAAGAGCCCCTCCCCTGAGTGATACACCCGGCTCAGCCTCCCGTGCATGACCGTCGGCGCATTGCTCACGACGGCGCCGTGCTGGACACCCAAGCCCTGGTGTCCCAGGCACACCCCCAACAACGGACCTTCGTAGTCCCTCAGCAGATCCTCGCAGATCCCAAAGTCCGCCTTCCTGTCCGGCCGGCCCGGCCCCGGACTGAGCACGACGCTCTCAAACGCGGAGAGGCTGGCAAAAACGCGTTGTGGACAGTCCGCGAACTGGTCATTGGTGATCACGACCGGCTCGCAGCCATTCACGATGCTCAAGAGCTGGAACAGATTGTATGTATAGCTGTCGTAGTTGTCCACGAGCAGCGTGCGGACGCGCGCATCTTCTGAAGCCGCAGAGGTTTGCGCCCAACGCCGCTGTCGCGCGAGGAACTTGGGTCTCCGCGCCGCGCGAAATCCTGTCCCAGGGGAGCCGAGGACTAGGCAAGTCAGCAAGGCCAAAAATCTCATGGTGCGGCCACCCAAAGCATCCACCGCGCCCGCCAGCCACAGCAGACAGACGGAATTCGCCGTTCAACGCCGCTCTCTGGCGGATAAATGCAGCGTTCCGCGCAATACCACAGATGAATAGCGTCACCAGCGTCTTTTGGCGCAACGCAGGAACCAAGAAAAGGAGACAAACCAAACACGATGGTGGCGCTTTCTCAGCAGAGCGCCGTAGACACACAACGACGTTGCACAAAGCGCAGAGCGTCAGAGAGTTCGCTGGAATGACGGATGGAACGTTCCATCAGCTGATACGAACATTCAACTCTGTTTCGCTGCTGAAGCACAGCTCCTTTGCTTCTCTCAAAATTCAAAAACAATTTTTCCCAGAATGAGAATGGGTGCTTGTCCTTGTCTTCCCGACCACGGACGGAGACGAATAATACTGTGGTGTGCAGTACAGTACTGTATCTACAGAGACGTTACAGAAGAAGGCAATCCTATCCAGAAAGTGATGAAATCCGCGGAGCCGCAGAGAAGCTGTGCTCTGTCCACAAACCGCGCACACGCGCGCGCGCGCCACTATGAAGCGCTCCGCGATTGACGTGTCCACCGAGGACGGACATGAGGTACTGTGTCGCCAGTCTGCGGTTTCCCACAAGCTGTGCTGATGTTCGGGCGCCGCGCTGCAGGATACTCTGTCTGTGACGCCGCTCGGCGCCGGACGAGAAGTGGGCCGAAGCTGCCATTTGCTGCAGTTCCGCGGCAAGAGCGTGTTGCTCGACTGCGGCACGCATCCGGGCATGAGTGGCTTGGAGTCCTTGCCCTTCTTTGACCACGACAAACTCGACTTGGAGTCGGTGGATCTTCTGCTGGTGTCGCATTTTCACTTGGACCACGCGGCCTGCGTTCCGTATCTGACGGAGAAGACGGACTTCAAGGGCGCCGTGTGGATGACGCATCCGACCAAAGCGGTGATGAGGCTCTTGCTGTCGGATTTCTGCAGCACCGGTGCGGAGAAAGGCAAGTCCGACGGCGACGAAGACAGCGACAAGCTGTACACCCGGGCGGATTTGAAGAACTGCCTTCGGAAAGTGAACCTCCTGGACTATCACAGTGTCCAGGAGGTGAATGGCATTCGGTTCTGGTGCTATAATGCCGGGCACGTGCTGGGCGCTGCCATGTTCATGCTGGAGATCGGCGGCGTCCGCATCTTGTACACTGGGGACTACAGCCGCGAAGAGAATCGCCACCTCATGAGGGCCGAGATGCCTGGCTTCTCCCCGGATGTGCTCATCGTGGAGTCCACCTTTGGCATCCAGACGCACCAGGACAAGCGCAGCCGCGAGCAGGAGTTCACGAACAAAGTGAAGAACGCCGTCCGCAACAAGGGCAAATGCCTCATCCCGATCTTCGCCCTGGGCCTCGCTCAGGAGCTGCTGCTGGTGCTGGACGAGTTCTGGAGCAACGACGAGAGCCTCCACTCCGTGCCGGTGTACTTCAGCAGTCGGACGAGTAGTAAGGCGCTGCGAGTCTGCAGGACGTACGTCAACATGATGAACCTGCACATTCGCCGGCGCATGGATGTGGGCAATCCCTTCGACCTGCGCTTCGTGAGCGAGATCAAGGGCACCGAGGCCAACGGAGTGGACGTGCGCCAACTTCCGGGACCGGCGGTGGTGCTGGCGGCGCCGGGGATGCTTCAAGCCGGCGTGAGTCGGCAGCTGTTCGAAGCGTGGTGCGATGACGAGAAGAACGCGGTCATGATCCCCGGCTATGCTGTGACCGGGACGTTGGCGAGAAGCATCCAAGACCGGCCGAAGGAGATCACCTGCCTGAACGGCTTGGTAAAGCCGCTTCACGCAGCCGTGGACGCGGTCACCTTCGCTGCGCATGTCGACGGCGACGAGAACCGCAAGTTCATCGAAGCGCTTCGGCCGAAGTTCGTCGTGCTCGTGCATGGAGAGGAGGAGAAGATGGAGTCGCTGAAGAAAGCGCTGGAGCAGAAGTTTGCCACCAAGTTCCGCAGCAGCCCCTCGAAGCGACCGGTGGTGTTCGCGCCGTACAACACGCATGTGGCGGCAATACCGTTCGCACGCTCCAAGATGGTCAAGCTCGTTGGCCACCTCGCGGACGAGAACGCCAAAGAAGCGGCAGGCCTCGAGGTGAAGGGCATACTGATCGAGAAGGATTTCACCGCCCAGGTCTACAGCCCGAAGGATGTCCAGGAGTATAGCGATCTAGTGACGACGCAGGTCGACAGCACCCTCAAGGTGAAGGCCAGCTGCTCCCCGCGGACGCTGCTGTTTGCCTTGCGCGGGCTTTTCTCGCGCGTGGAGCTTTCAAGTCTTGCCGGGCGCTCTGCGTCGGACGGCTTTTTGATGCAAATAGAGGAGGTCGTCTCCGTGGTGGTAGAGCCGGCGAATGCGGAAAAGGCGCCTACTGCCGAGGATCGGGTCGAGACGGACCAGATGGAAACGGATGACATGGGAGTTGCTGAGCAGGATTTGTGGTCGGGGCCGTCCCTGCTCATGCTGCGATGGAAAGCCGGAGCTTGGCGAGATGCCGTCGCGGACTCGATTGCAACCTGCGCCCTCCAAGCACAGCTCTCCTTGGTGGGGCTCCAAAAAGCGTTCAACCCCTGTCCCACCTGCGCTTCGCCTTCGGAGGCCGGGGACGAGGATGTGAGGGCGAAGCTGTCCAG
>JAAMXY010004249.1:16944-39337 GCA_019677205.1 Pinguiococcus pyrenoidosus
GTACGGAAACGCCGTCCTTGGGTACGTCGCCAACCAACGTGACGCATTCGGCATCGTGTTCAGATTCGGGCATTTGCGGTCCTATCCGCTTTCGTTGATTTTGCTTTTTTTTGAATGTGTAGGGAGTCAGAAGGCAGCATGCAACGGGTCTTGCGCTGCAGCGGAATGGTAATCGAGGTTTCCGTCGACAGTGAGGAGGCGCAGAAGGAGACGGGGGCGAGCGCGGAGGAGGACGCAGGTGATCCTGTCCTGAGGCAGTGGCTCAAGTCCTACGTGGGCACGGGCGAGTGGATGAAGCTTGAGAAGAAGGAGCCAGAGAAAGGTAGTGATGCAAACGAGCCTGGCTCCGTCACTGCTCAGCTTGGAAGCGATTCCTGGCCGAGAGTCCGGGTGCGCTTCAACAAGGATGACGACCTTTGGTACCCGGAGCAGTCTGGAGGAGAGACCGAGAGCATCTTCCAGCTTGATCCGAATGCTCCGAAGATAGACGACTTGCCGATCGCCGCAATCCACACCGAGAATTACAACGTCCAGCTCATGCACAGCGTCGTGGACACCGTGCGCGCCACTGCCATGGGTAAGCCGCTTGGCGACAGCGTTTTGCTGCCGCTCTTTCTGTCTTTTTCTCCCCCCTGTTTGAGGTTTTGAGGTTTTGAGGTTTTGTCTTTCGGTCGATCCAGTTCGCGATTCGCTTTCGTTAGCTAACCACCTTCTACACTTCGTGAATTGCAGGACACAAGCTTATTGTGGAGGACCTGCGGGAGGACGCCGGTGACGCTGACGAGGCGGAGTTGGCATAGCGATGCGCGGACAAGAGCATGTGCGATGTTGTGCACATGCAGGCGAAGCAGAAGCCGGAGGGACACATCGATGAATACGCGACACGACATACGGTACTCCTTCTTTGGCTTCTAAGCCTGTCTCCTATGTCTGAAGGGCACGCGCATTTCCCGCCGGGAGCCTGCGCAACGGGCCTTCCCGTTGAGCACTTGACGCTCTCGGCGGGCAAAAGCCTAATTTCACAAGATTGTGCACGGGACCTTCCTCGGCTTCACCTCCACGTCTCCCAGATCGTCGGCGGGTGTGGGGGTCCTCATCGGAGACTCGCCCCTTGGCGTCTTCGTCCCGGGCGTGGCCAAACCGGGAGCAAGCTGCCCAGCGACCGCTCGTAGCTCACTGTCTGCCGTCGGAGGCACCGGCTTGGTGCCGCTGTCGCCCTCGCTCGCGTTCCGGAGCGACGAGCCGTCACTCGTACCTGAATACAGTCGTTCCACCTCTTCTGATTCCCCTTCGAATGCGGGGGTCGCCGTCTCCAACTGGGCCCTGGCGGACTGCATCCTGGTAGAGATGCGGGTGCGAGCCTCCGTGAGCCGTTGCTTCGCTCTTCTGTGGAGGTTGGCAAGCATCACTATGCTATTCATGGGGCTGAAGGCCATCTCGATCTCTCTTTCTGACGGTTCCTGGATCGGCTTCACCGGAAGGTCTAGCTTCAGCCGCTCGCTGCTGCAATGGGTGACGATCCAGCGGTGGGCCAGCGCGTCCGGTACGGACATGCGGTCCTTGGGATCCTTGCGAAGAAGCCGCTTGATGAAGTCGGCAAGATCGGGCGAGACTTCGTGGGGGAAGTCCACGTGCTCGTCATCGTAGCGCTCAATCATGTCGAAGAGGTCGGTCGGCCCGCCCGAGGCATCAAACGGCAAGGTGCCGAAGATGAAAACCCACAGGCACACTCCTGCGGCCCACAGATCGGCCGCGTACGCGCTCCACTGCGGCTTTCGCGTCGACGTGCACATCTCCGGCGCCCAGAAGGCCCAGGTGCCCTCCGTCTTGGTGAGCTGCCCGCGGCTCTCCTGCCGAATGAGCGTCCGCAGCGGTCGGCGCTCCTTCGCCGTCTCTTCCTCGAAGAAATGGGACACGCCGAAGTCGGAGATCTTCACCCGCCCATCGCTGCTGCGCAGGATGTTCTCCGGCTTCAAGTCGCGGTGCGCCACATGGTTCTGGTGCAGGTATCCGATGCCGAGAAGCACCGCCTTGATGGTCCACGCAGCGTCCTCCTCCGGCAGCGTCCCCTGCGTCGGCTGGTACACGAAGCGCTGCTCCTGGTCGCTGTAGTCCATGATGGGCCCGTTGCCCATGAGCTCCATAATCATCACGATGAGGTCGCTCTCGACATCATCGATGACTTCCACCAGATCGACAATGCAGGGATGCTCCAGCTTCTTCATCAGC
The DNA here is from genome assembly GCA_019677205.1 of Pinguiococcus pyrenoidosus. NCBI lineage: Eukaryota > Pinguiophyceae > Pinguiochrysidales > Pinguiochrysidaceae > Pinguiococcus > Pinguiococcus pyrenoidosus. The sequence continues at coordinate 19,174 of JAAMXY010004249.1, forward strand.
GCCACTTCCCGGGCCACGTTGTCCAGGGCCGTCTTCACGACCGTCTTGCGGCCCTTGCGCTCGATGTTGCGTCTTCGCCGCAGCAGCGACTTGTGCATCACCTTGGCTGCGTAGCGCACGGGTCCAACTCCCTCCTCATTCCGCTCCACCTCGTACACGTTCGAGAAGGAGCCGTCCGCGATGTGCCTGACCACGACATACTCGTTGATGCTCTCCAGCACTCCGTTGTTATCGAGACTCACGATGGCCTGTGCAGCGAAAACAGGACGAGGGGACGCCGTCAGCATCGGTCCTGGCGGGTCATTCGGCCTTCCGCCGAAGCGGCGGACGCATCGACGGCACCTGCGACGTCTCCTCCACTCTCGACGCCGAGGCGCTTCTCTCCACACCATCCAGCCTAAGGCTTTGCGGCGAGTGGTGCTCTCCTGAGGTCGCAAGTTGGGGCCTTCGGTCAGATCTTTACGCGGCGGAGAAGAAATCGAAGGGTTTCCGCGAAGAGAATGCGGGCTCTACGCACGTAGTATCGCCTCTGTCTCCTCGCTCATGCGCCGTCTATTGTCTCGGAGGGTCTCCAGCGTCACTCTGCGTCTGCGGCGCGCGGAAGTGAGGCCTCTCCGCTGCCAAGTTCGCGTTCGAAAGTTGTGGGACCCACTTTAACGTCGGAAACTCCCCATCCGTGGGGATCACTTCCAGGTCGCTCATGGGGCCGAGGCCACCGAGGAGGCCAAGAGCTCAAAAACACGGCCTGGGCAGCGGGAGCCTGGGCTGTGGCCCGCGCGGAACGCCAAGCGAGAGAGAAACAGAGACGAACAGCACAAACCGGAGGGAACGCGGGATTCGCCCTCCGGCGCCAAGGGATGAAAACAAGAAAAGACCCGACCCGAAGCAGTGGTTGGGGTACCTGGGGCCGAACCCGTGGGATAGTCTGGTGGGAGTATTGGGGTATACTCCTGTGAGTATCTGAAATGAGGAGACGGGGGTACTAGGGCCACCCGCTCTTGACTCTTGAATTGAACCGGTTCCTCCATTGGCCGGTTCCGCCCCGTTCTTCAAATTAAACCCTCGTCTTCACTCTCGTTCCTGCCCGCGATTTCGCGTCCACCAACTCCACAACCCCGGACTTCCCGCAATTTAATCTCCGGAAACTCGTCGGCCGCCAGACACTGCGACGCCAAACAAACCAACGCCCAAACGGCTCTTCAGCGCCGCTGTGTGCGCACCACGTGTTCCTCGCAGCTTCGCGTGGTCAGGATGCGTCCGCTGCTGCTCTTCTGGTTGTGCTTCGCGTCTGGCGGGGCGCTGCGGCGCCAGGCGCTGCGGTGGTCGCTGGCGCCGCGGGCGCCGCGCCGGCGCTCCACGCCGAATTTCGCGCTGGGAGGCCCCGAGGCCGGCGCCGAGCTGCGCGCGCAGGTGGAGGCGGTATCTCTGCGGCGCAGGGACCCGTACCCGTACGCGGAGTACTACGGCTCCGGCAGCGAGTCCTGGTTCCGCAACTTGTGCAGCATCCCCAGCTCGCGCGTGTTGAAGAGAGTGAGCAACCACCTGTTCGCCACCGTGCTGGTGGCGTCTACTTTTGCGGGGCTGTTCGCGTTCGAGAGGAGCGCGTTTGTGCCGGACTCGCTGAGTCAGTGGATCCGGACCCTGTACCTCCCGGCACTGCCACACGAGGCCGTGGGCAGTGTGATCGCTCTGCTGCTGGCGTTTCGGACGCAGCAGAGCTACGACCGCTTCTGGGAAGGCCGCATGCTGTGGGATGGCGTGTTCAGCGAGACGCGGGGGATCGTGCGACTGCTCACCTGCGTGGAGGAGGAGTGCCGGAGCAAGGATCTGGTCATCGCCACGCCCGGCGACGGCAGCTGGGAAGCGCTGGCGACGCCCGTGATGAACGGCATGACGCCCAACGGCGCCGCGCCCAACGGGGCCAAGGATGCCGGCAAGTGCATCTCGGAGGAGTACTTCAACAGCATCTATGCCCTGGTGGCGGCGTACCCGTACTGCCTGAAGCAGCATCTGCGGGGAGAGCGGAATCTTGGCGAACTGCTCGAAGCCGCCGCCCTCGCGTCGGCACCGATGGTTGAACCGCCCGTGCCCGTGCTGTGCGAGCGGATGGACGTGGTGGAGAGCCTGAAGACCGTCTCGGAAGCGTCGAACATGCCTTTGACTCTTCTCGGCCTGCTCTCGCGCCGCCTCCGGAAGACCACCGTCTGCGGCGACCTCATGTGGTGGCAGATTGACAGCCACGTCGCGCACCTCGTGGACATCCTGAGCAAGGCGGAGCGCATCAAGGGCACGCCCGTGCCGCTGAGCTACTCGCGGCACGCGTCCCGCTTCGTGACGGTGTACGCCTTCACGCTGCCCATGGCGCTGAACAGCTTCGACAACCTGGTCCTGCTGCCCCTGACCGTCGGCTTCGTGGCGTGGGTGATCTTCGCGACCGAGGAGATCACGAGCATCATCGAGCAGCCCTTCGGCCGCGGCCTGGTGGACGATCCGGATAAGCCCAGTAGAGATCAGATAGAAGTGCTACCGCTGGGGAGGTATTGTGCGGAAATTGCCGCAGACGTCGCCGGCTTCTCCAAGTCCCCGAGAGGAGTGACTTCCATGCCCGGCGCCGAAGTGAACGAACAGCTCTTGTTCGACGAGGCAGCGTGACAAGAGGAGGCGGAGGAGGAAGAGGAAGAGAAGAAGGAGGAAGAGAAGAATGGAAACCTAACGAACTTGCTAGCTTGTGTGCGCAGAATGGTAGTCATAGCGCAGCAGCCCATACCATCATAGCCAACATCTTGTGTTTTTACTTTTTTGTGGTGCCCGGGTTCGAAGCATCGTACTGCTGGCGAAAGCAGCGAGTCTTCCTTTCGCTGCAGAGCGTCCGTGTCGACTGCAGCCCTCCTCGATCTCTGCGCAGAGGCCACCGCCACCACCAACAACAACGCGAAGAGGAAGGTGCACCACTCTTGGATCGTTGGCCGCTGCGCAGCGCCACAAACAGTTCTCCACATTCTCGATGTACTGTAAAGCCTTGCACCTCGAACATTTTCGCAACAGTCCCTTGCGGAGACCACAACAGTCCCTTGCGGAGACCATAACAGTCCCTTGCGAAGACCACAACAGTACGAACCTGTCCTTTCACGCCACTCGGAACTTTTCCCTCAAGTCCCCGCATCCAAAGCGAGAGCAAGGGTGTCAGAACTTGAAGCCTGTAATTCCCAAATCTGACGACATCACAAGATCCGGCCTCAACCCACGTATCCCATAGCGTAGATTCGCCGCAACCGATCACAATTACAACGCCTCTCAGAACCGTTGATGCAGCGCTCGTCTCCGCCCACAGCCCTCTGGACGACGCCGCACATCACCCCTGCATCGCTGTTCGCACGCCGTGGCGAGAAGGCGCGGAGGCAAGGATGGCCGAGGAGCCGTCAGCCATCACGCTCTGCGAGGAAGTCCAGGAGCTGCTGAGGAATGCCCAAGAGTGCCACGACATCGGGGAGATCCTGCTGGGCCGCACACGCTGGCTGGAGAGCCTGCTGCAGGATAGCCAGGCGACGGCCGCGTTGCATGATCGGACGCAGCGCCAGCTGGAGGGCCTGGTCACGCTGCTGCTGGAGGCCAAGGACGCCTTGCAGAAGCTGGCGGCCAGCCGGGGCCTCAAGTTCGTGGCCAAGCGCCTGCTGCTCAAGCAGCAGCTCCGGCGCGTGGAGGGCCGCTTCAGCGTGCTGCTGCAGCAGTTCCAAGCGGCGCTCGGCGTGGTGCATCGCAACATCATCGTGACGGCCGGCCTTGACAAGGGAGCTCGGAACGATGACGCACCGCCGGCAGATCCCTTGGCCACGTCGGGCAGCCCCGAGGGGCCAGGGCGCGAGGGCGTGCAAGCTGCCATCTTGAGGGAGGCACAGCAGCACCACCTGGACAGCATGGCCAAGACGTGGATCATCATCGACTACCTGGCCACCGAGCGGGACGAGCGGGAGAAGGCCTATGAAGAGCGCCGCAGCCGGTCGTACCGCAGCCAGGCCACGGCGGTGGAGAAGTTCCAGGAGAAGATCTATCACTGGAACAGTAGATTCGAGAGGAAGACCGAGGCGGCCCTCGAAAGCGCTCGGAGGGACTTCCGGCGGCGATGGCAGAGTCTGTCGCGCCTGTCCAGCAGCCAAGGCTTTGGGCGCAAGAGCGACGTGCAACGCCCGCGCCTGAGCGAGACGTCGCTGGGTGGACGCGACTCCGCTCCGTGGCGCATGACGTGGAGCGTGAGCGCCGACGAGCTGGAGGATCGGGAGGACTCTTCGGCCGAGGAGCCCGCGACACGCTTCGCGAGGATCGCGGAAGGCGAGGAGAAAGAGGGCGACACGCAGGTGGTCAGCAGCTTCGAGGACGTCCCTTCCGTGTCGTCCACGGACCATGGCACCGCCGACGACAGCGTGGATGGTGGCGGCAAGATTGCGGACCACGACCTCATCCCGTCCTTGACCAAGGACGCCGGAGCCGACCTGTGGCTGGCGGCCTATCGCGGCGACGCCGAGTGGATTGACCAGCTGCTGATGGGCGGCGTGGACCTGGAGACCAAGTGCCCGAACCCCGCGGACATCTGGGAGCAGCGCGCCAAGGAAGAGGCGGCCGCCGTGGTGGTGCAGGACCACATTGGCACAACGCCGCTGCTCATCGCCGCGTTGAGAGGGCACCGCCTCTGCGTGCGCCTGCTTCTGGACGGAGGCGCCAACGTCAAGGCCAAGACGCCGGATGGAAGAACGGCGGAAGATCTCGCCAGAAGCTACAACCACGTCACCGTCGCCTTCCTCATCAAGCAGAAGACCCGCCTGCGCGAGGCTGCCATCGCAAGCCTCGCCAGCACGCCGCCGACCAGGCGGAAGACGTGCTAGGAAACCGAAGTCCTGCAATCTGTGCTCTGAACATAAGTAAAGCGCCGAAAGGCCTACGAAAGGTTTATCTGAACGTAGCTATGTATCTACATCTAACAAGAGAAAGGAAAAGCACACAGATGCTGATGATCCAGGGTTCTCCGTCCTGAAGCGCTTGGTGTTGATGAGCAGGTGTAACACGGCGTCCGATGATCCAATGCTATCTGTGTTGCATTGAAGTGAGTTGAATTGAATTGAACTGAATTGAATTGAGTTGAACGGAACGGAACGGAACGGAACGGAACGGAATGGAATTGATTTGGACCGAGTTGAGCTTCAAATCCTTTTTGCCAACATCTGTATCGATATTGCACGCAACGGATCCGAATCTTGTGACGGAAGGAAAATGAGCGGCGCGCCACTTCTCGTCGGCGCAATTCCGCCTCCTGCGCCACTCCGCTGCCAACGTTGCGTGCTTTCGTGCGTGGTGGTGATGTCACACCACGGTAGACACACGCGAGGCTCGCAAGCACCTGCAAGAAGGCCAGAATGCCCGCTGACCATCCGCCGGTGGCCACGCGCCGGTGACGAACTTTGGACGTCCGTGGACTTGCGCTAGCGATGCCTGGCGACGCGCGTCTCGTGCTGAGCCCTGCTCTTGCCGACGCCGCTCTGGACCTGCTGAACTGGCGACAAAGCCTCGAGCGATCCTGGGCGGTCCGGGAGCGCAAGATCTTCCCTGCGAAGCCTTCAAAGCGACTTTACCACAACGTTTTTGCCGGAGACGACGACCTCAGTGGACTGCGCGAAGATGTGCAAGAGAGGTTTCGGGGGGATTGTTTTGACCAAAGCGTCAAAAGTGGGATCCAGGAGAGCGGTATCTGCTGTTGTACTCCGAATGCCAAGCAGATCCTCTCCGACGCCTTCAGCTTCTTGCAAAGCCTCTTCTGTTGCTGCTCAGTGTTCCCCTGCTGCCGGAAGTCCGCAGAATGCGGTCCGACCGAGTCCGAGAGGCGTAAGTTGGCACTGGCTGCAGCTAAGCGAGGTTTCCTGGCCAGTGTCTGGAGTCGAGTTGCGGAACTAGTTCGCCGCGAGAGAGCCGCAGTCAAGATGCAGTGCGCGTGGAGGTGCTCTCAAGCTCGTCACCAGCGCCTTCTACGGTGGAAAGCGTGTTTCCACGCTGGACGCGCTGCCTGGGAGGTAGGCCGTTCTCCACGCCACGTGTCCTCAAGAGGTCCCTTTCAAGGCGTTCTGGAGTCTCAAAGTAGCTTCGAGGTCTTACACAAGCAGCATATCTTGGGACGCAGGCGCACATTGCATATCTGCAGCGGCAGGTCAAGTTGGAGAGAAACCGTCGCCAAATCGTCCGCGCTTTTACGGAGCACTATGTGTGGGTGCTTCTCAACTGGCACCGCATCCCAGTGCTGCTGCCAAAGCTGCAAGCACGTGTGCGAGGCTGGCGGACGCGGCGCAAGATCAGGTATGTGCTGTTGCGAAGAGAGTCGCAAGACAATGAGAGCGCCTGAGGCGAGCATGCCTTGTGCTACAGGAAACACTATGCCTGGCTGCTGGAGAGGCGGAAGCGCCGCATCGAGCGCGCACGCTTCCGTCGAGCCCTGAAGTGGCTCAGAAAATACCGCGCGCACTTTGCAAACCCGTATGGAGACTGGATCGCCAGGCGCGTGTGGGGGCGCAGCGTCTTCCGCCACACAGGCTGGATGCCATCCAACGAACTGCCTCCAGTCGACGTGTTTGACTACATCGACTCGCCACCCAAGGGCCAGAAGCACGGACTGCGAATCCCGAAGCTGCGCCTTCCCCTCGCCAACGAGCACGAGATCAAGATCTTCATCACCAACAAGAACGCATGGCTGGGCATTCCGATTGGCGTCCGCGAGAGGGTCAGGAAGGTGAAGCGCCTGGGTCCCGCGGAGAGGATCCACCCAAGCTCTCGCCGATGGTATCCAGAGAAGTTCCGGTCGCGAAGCGCGGACGATGTGATTGATCTCGACGCGCAGCTCATCGTCACATACACTTGGCTGCCTGTGCGCCTCTTGAGCGACGACCTGTGCCTCGAATTGCTGAGGTATATGCACGCTTGGGACGCAACGGAGCAGCAGCCAAAGGAGGATCTGAGACAGCAGAGCGTGGATAGTGAGTTCTTCTTCGATGTCGAGCGCGATCTCTTGCACGGCTGCCACTAGAAGAGGCCTCGAAACGATCTATTCTTCCTGGCATGTTCGTTTGTTCTGTATCTTCTATAAGCGGAGTCTCTCTTTCGCATGGACGTTCGTCTCTGGTCATCAAATGCTGCAAAGCCTTCGCGGCACGACGCCTAGCGGTAGCGAAAAGGAAAGTCGAAAGAGTCCCAGGTCAAAAGCCAAAAGCTGAAGGGCAAAAGGCAAAAGGCTAGCGCCGTCCACTGAAGTTCAGAAAGGGCGTAGAGGGACGACCAAGGCTTCGCTGGACTAGTGGAGAGCCGATTTGACTGATCCCACGGGAAGCAGAGAAACTTCCCAGCCCGTGCGGTGCTCCTTTCAAGGACGACTGTCCAGGCGACGCCGCGCGATGAGCGTCGCCGGTGCGCGACCTGGCGATCTGCGGAGAGCTGCGAAAGTTCGCAATCGGTCCACGATACACCTGCGTCTCACGCATGAGGTTCGGACTGGGCGAAAGCCGCTGGCCCGATTCTTGGCCATGGCGCGTCTGCAGCCGAAACGTCGGAGACGCTTCGGGAGTTCGCATGCCACGCGGCGGATGGAGATCCTCTCCTGGTCTCGCCTGCCTCGTCAAGCGCGACGAGCCTCCCAGCGGTGGTGTGACCAGGCCAGCTCCGTGTCCGCTGCTGGTCGTGGCCTCCGGTTGTCCTCGGAGAGCATTGTAGGCCTTCTCCCAGGCTTGACACTTCCGGGACTTCTCGCGATAGGCAGTCTGCAGATCGTTGAACTCGCGATCCCGCGCCATGAGCCGCAGCTCGCACTGCTTCAGCTTTTGCTGGGCCGCCGCAAGGTCCGACTTGAGCTGTACGATCTGCTTGGAAGTGTCTCGCCGGAGGGTTTCGACTTGCTGCTCATAATTCGTGTTTGCCTGACTGTTTCGCTGCTGTGACAGGAACATCTGCGTCAACGCGAATTCAATCACGGACTGGCCGAGACGCAGGACTTTGACGGATCGCGCAAGACTGCTCTCCCAGGCCGGATTCTGTAGCACATCTTGGAGAATCGCCTGCTCCAGCGACGAGCCTTCCATGCCAACGATGAACTCCCTGTGTCCGAGGAGCAAACCGCTTCAGCGTTCGCAGCGTGTACTCACAACCCGGTAGTGAGCGCTTACGTGAAATCGGCTTCTCCCAGGACGCGTCCGCATGCTGGACAGTTCTGCTGCTGTCCAAAGTGCTGAAACGCACAGTTCTCGCAGAAGATGTGATGGCACACCGCTTTGTACGCCGTTGAGTTGATCGGCTCCCAGCAGAGATTGCACCGGAAAGTGAAGACCGTCTCCTGATTCGTCAGGGCCATCGCGTCGCGCGAGCGCGAGCTGCTTCTCTTGGCTCCTGGCGAGAGTTCTGTTCGCGAAGAGTCGTCGAACGCCAAAAGAACTTCAACTGGACTTATTCGCGCTTTGCGGGCAGCCGAAGACAGCGAACCAGTCCAACTCAGTGCAGCAATATTCGAAGTGGCTTTGGAGAGCCTGGGGATGGGAGAGCAGGGCGCCGAGCTGGAAACTCCGCGATTGCAAAGGCGCACATCGCTCAACGGTACTTTTTGGCGCCAAAATCTTTCGAATCTTTTATCTAGATTTAGGAATATGGTCAGGTAACCTCGTTTTCGTGATCTAATGTGTAAACTTATCATAACAACAGTTTAAAATATTTTCCCGCGCTTTTCTGGGATGCACGCGAATGATGATACCTGTACAAGTGAGCTTCCAGCGCCCACCGAAGGTCCAAGAACACGCCTTACGAGGTCTCCTCTCCCAGCACGGCCACATCCAACCTCGCGATGGCCAGAGGAAGTCGGCGTGCGGCGTCCAAAGTGCAAAGCTATGCGCTGATTGCAAATGGCGAGGAAGGAAGTGATGACGACGCGGTTGCGCCGAATGCGCAGGGGAATTCCGACGACGAATTCTCTGACGCCGGTGCCGTCGAAGAGCCCTCCGATGACGACGACTTTGAAGACGAAGAGGCGCCGGAATCGGCCAAAAAGGGAACGAAGCGCAAGAGATCGCCGGACAGCGCGCAGAGCGCCAAGCCAAGTAAAGTCAAGAAAACGGCGCCAAAGAACGCGCTCAAGCGTAAATCTCCTGCGAAACCTGTAGCAAGGCCTTCCACGAGCCTGGTAAAGCCAGGCAGCGCTAACGTGACTGCAAGACCTGCGATGTCCGCGGCTCCCAAGAGCAGCAGTGGCGCAGGTAGCAAACCCGCGGCGAGACCGGCGTCTGCGGTCCCTTCTCGCGCGACGACGGGCCCGGGCAAAGGCAAAGCCGCAGGTGGCAAGAGCGGTGCGGACAAAGTGCAGCCCATCAAGAGCGAAGCGGAAGCCAAGAAGGTCCTTCGCGAGTACATGAGACGCCAGAACGTGCCGCATTCCAGCACGACCGTGAGCACCAACCTTCGTGGCCGCATACCCAAGCCCAGCGTGATAAAGCTGCTCAGCGAGCTGGCGCAGGCGAACGACGCCAACCCGAATTGCATGCCGGATCTCATCGAGAAGACCTACGGGAAGGCGAAGATCTACTTCTGGAACCAGAACCTCTTCTCATCCGACGAGATGTCCGCGGACAACCTGGCGAAGCTCTCGAAGCGTGCCGAAGCGTTGCAAGCGGAGGAGAAGTCGCTGAAGGAGAACTTGAAAGCGCTGCAGGGGAATCTCAGCAGTCTCGCCGCGCAGATGACCGACGAGGCTCTGGACGAGGAGATCGCTAGACTGCAGGGCGAAACGACGGACATGGCAGCCAGGCTGGAAAGCGTCGGCACCGCCGCGCCGGTGTCGCCCGATCACTGCAAGAAGCTGCGCAAGAAGATACAGCAGTACGAGAAGACCACCAAGACTCGCCGTAGCGCCGCCTTCAACGTGGTCGACATGATCGCCGACGGCATGGGATCGAACCGCAAGAAGGTCTCCGATCTGATAGGGCTCGAGTTAGATGAGTGATCAGGCTGGCGCGCCGCACGCAACGTCGCTTTGACGCCATAGGACACAGGAAGATTCCATCTTCATTCTTCTTCACTGCTCGCTTCATCTTGGGAGGGCGAGAAGCAAGGGGCGGTGCCTTCTCTGGCGCGGCGCTGGAGAGTCTAGTTGTCTAATGGGACCCCGTTGCCGGCAGGCCGAGGAGCTGCTTGGCCGTGTCGTAGATGACCAGCTGCGGCGTAATGATCGCTATCACGTGTCCAAATCTGGGCCGCAAGCCCAGGAAGAGGCCACCGAGGCCATGCTGCGCGATGACGTCTTGCAAAATCTGCACGGTTCCCCGAGGCTTCTCGGCGTCAGACTGCTTGAACGTGGCGGACAGCACCATGTCTCCCGGGTGCGAGAAGATGCATGCAACCACCGCGGTCAAGGCGGACGCAACGAACGCGATCGGAGTGGAGTAGGTCTCGGCAATGTCCTGGGAGACTGCCGCCTTGAGCATCGACGTGACAAAGTCAAAACTGACCTGCTTGGCAACGGTGTAAGGCACTTGCTTGGCCAGCATGGCGTTCAGGCCGCGGAAGGACGCGAAGGGCCCCTCGGTCTTCCACAGCTTGTTGAACGCAGCCAGCGACCCCGGTGCGAAGCCCGGGTCCGCCACGAGGCGGATGCGAACGTCCTCCGCCGGACAGAGCACGACGGCTGCAATCGCACCGGCGATCGTCGCCGCCAGCAGGAAGTTCAAGAAGTCACTTGAAGTCAAGTTGGCGAACAGCGGCTTGCAGAACTCGTAGAAGCCGAACTTCAGGGCGCCCTCGATGCCGTAGCCGATCGCCGTCGGGCCCAAGCCTTGCAGCAGAAAGAGCGGTCCCTCCTCTTGGCAGATCCGCGAGATGCACTTGGTCACGCTGCCGTCGTACAGCTCGGGATTGGTTTGCATGCGCGTCTTCACAACGTCAATCGGAGTGGTGTATCCATGAGACACGGCAGCTCCGATAGCACCTGCGGCCTGCACAATGGTACGGCAGCTTCAGCGCTGGCGCTTCCGCAGAACGCGACTGAAACGGCGGCCTTACAAAGTATCTCCAGTCGGTGCCTCCGGCGCTGCCGCTGCCGACCGCGTTGGACAGGCAGATGAATTCGGTGCAAAGGGACGCCGACAGAAGTTGTGCAAGCTTCATGCTGCTGTTCTGCCAGAGCGCGAGAAAAGCAGTTGCAGATTTGCAGGCGATGTGAGGCTGCGAGGCAAGGCGTCGGGCCCTCTCCGCTCTATCCCCTTGTCTCCACCTGGCACTGCAACCAAACCCCGTTGGGTGCTTGTTTTACAGATAAAATTAGCTTTCAAGATTCGGCAGTTGAAGAGCTTTATTATACTATAAAATAATCCTACTGAGTATCATGTGATCCAGCGTATTTAAAAAAGAGATATGACCAGTCGTTATCCCCGAGATTGAGGCCTATGGCCAATGAATCGAGTTGACCTTGGGAGAGGACCAATGACAGTTCCACGGATCTCTCGATACCGCCTCGATCGCGGCGTAGATCACACGACCATTCCGTTCAGCTCGTCAGCAGTCGTCCACTATAGAAGTCTGCGCACATCGGCTCTCGGCAGCGCATTCGCCGCATGAAAACGCGAGATAAGCGCTGCTGCTTATAGAAGTGGCGCTTATAGAGTTTCGGGCGCCTTCGCAGCCCCAACCATCTTCCGAACCTTTCTGCGGCGACACAGGCCTTCTGCCGGCGCTCTTGGATGCTCCGCGGTGGCTGGCGCGGAAAGGACTTTGGCAGTCGAGATGAATGACCAAACGTTGGACAAGATGCTGGAGCTTCGGGAGAAACTACAGTGAGTACCCCATATCTCGCTTGCTTTGCTCTCCTCCTCCCGTTTGGCGCTCCTGAGGATCACACTTCTCTCGAGCTTTGTGTCCAGTTTCCCTGTCACTTTCGCGTCAAGCTGACTCCTCCTTAATCTCTTTTTTTCTTCTTCTCTCTCCTCGTCCTCCTCCTCCTGTGTTCCGTTGTTCCCCAAGCACGCAAGAAGCGGTTCTTTTGGGATTCAATCTCAGCGAAGACGAGCGACGCTTCAGCGTGGCCTTCGTCGTTGGCGTGGTGGCCATTCTCGTCGTGCGCGAACTCCACGCGAACATTCAGCACAGGCGCCTGGCTTTCTCTTCCGTGCAAGCGGCTGATGTCGCGACGTCGCGATACCTGCCGGAGGCCGTAATGCTGCTGTGGAGAACCGCAGCGGCCGTCTTCATTTTTGTCACCTACTTCCAAGGCTTCTCTTCGGCGTCGACCTTGACCCGCCAGATGCGGGTCTCAACCTTCACATGCTGGTGAGACAGGCACTGAAGCGGCGGAAGGTCCGTTGGCGGCATTCCCTTACTCAATGCTTGCCATGTGGTGGCGCTGGATTTGCAGGAGCTGGTTTATGCAGGGCATTTTCTTCAGCCTTGCAGCAACTGCGACTCTTCTGCACCTGGTGGGCAGCAAAGGTACAGAGTGATCGACATGGCCCGTCCTTATCACCTGCTATGGGATGCTCATCTTTCGGTCGCTGTGGCGTTCTCCGCGCGGCAGTTCCAGGGACGTTGAAGAACGCAGTCTGGGTCATGTTTGAGGTCTTCACGGCCGTCTCGATTTTGATCTGCGTCGTCGTGTGGACGGTGCTCATTCCCGCCTTTGAAGCCAGCGGGAACACCCTGGCCCTGAAGCTCATGTACAGTTGGTTCGGCCTGACGGCACACAATGCAAACGGTAAGGAGAAGGGGGATTCATGTCGTTTTCCGGGCGTCGTGCCTGCCGGGGAAGCGTCAAGGCAAATCCAACATGACCTTTGACGTCGACTGCGATGCCAGTGGCTTTGATGGCTTTTGAGCTCCTCGTGAATCGCCTGAGTTTCCGAGGTAGCCACATGCCCTTCGTCATCTGCTATGGCCTCGTGTACCTGGCGTTCGCGATGTACTACTGGCGTGCCACGGGAGTCCTGTGTACGTTTGGGAGGAACAGCTGACGACGTTCTCGCGGATTCTGAAGCTGCCTTTCCTTTCGCCCCGCAGACTACTTCTTTCTGGACTACACCATGGCATTTGCACCGCTGGCGTATCTTGCTTTGCTTGCGGTGATGATCGCCTTCTACTACCTTGCGATGTACGCCGCGTCAGCGCTGAAGACCGTGGTCAAGAAGGGAGCAAAGAAGCTCTGAAGACTGCTTGAGCGATGGGCCCTGAGATGACGTGATTTTGGTTCGTGCGCTCGTGCCTTTCTAAAAAGGTGGTCCAGTTGGTAGATCCTTGAAGCCCGAAGCTTTCTTCAGCTGAGAGAGGCGAAGTTCGAAGGAAGTTTCTTGTTCTTTTTTGGCTATTTCGCATGTTTCGCATGTTTCGGATAGTTCGGATCTTCAGGTGCAAGCGCCCGACCTCGAGGCAAGAGAGCGTGTGCTCTTGGATAATCTTCCTCGCATGGTGGCGTTCCCTCGCTTTCGGCGGATTCGCATCGAGGGGGGCGCTGCTTGCCCGCTCCTTCCCTCCTTCCATTGGCGCGTGGCTGCCGCATCTTTCTCAGTGTGCCGTCTGGCCTCCTCCCAATCATTCCCATGGGGGCACAGACATGGGGGGTCCCAACAGTTGGAGCCGTTGAGGGCTTAGAAAATCTCGCCAATGATCGGATTCTCCCGATCTTCGTCCAAGAACACGTCCTTGAAGTCCTCCTTGTCCCTGCGCATTGCGAGTGGGCACCGGTGAGACACACCCGACCGCATGCACTATGGAGAGCACCGCCCTGCATGCCTACATTTTCTGCATCAGCTGGCGCATGATGCCGAACTCGTCCATCTTGCGCTGTCTCCCTGACGAGGCATCTTCCTCGTCTTCGCCCAGCTGCAAGGCTTCAAACAGGATTTTCTCGTCCTCGGATCCGTCCTCGGGAAACTCCTGATTGTCGCAAGAGCAGTAGAGCGTCAGCTGCTTCTGCCGACTTGCGAAGGCGCAGATCGGACTGCGCTGTGTCAACCCACCAGCGTCTGCATCAGCTCCTGTAGCTCGTGCTCCAGATCTAGCGTGGCACTGGCTTCTAACTTGGTGCGCTCCGACGCCTCGGCCATGGACTTGCGCGCCTGGATGATCGCGCTCATCGCGTCGCGCATGACTATTCGGCGCTCGCTCTCTTCCACCGACGCGCCGGTGGACTCTCCCTCTGCTTGAGCTTGCAGCGAAAAGCGCCGCTGCGGACCGAGGACGGCTCGGAAGCATGCGGTTGGCACGAGGAGCACACTGAGCAGCAGCGTGGTGCGGAACATGGGCGTCGCACGTGGAGCGTTTCCGGAGCTCCTCATGTACGAGCAAAGGCTTTGCGGGTTTTCCGGCGCTCTCATGAACGCCAACATCCGCAGCTGTTAGAGTGGCGAAGTTTCACCCTTGACGCGTGGTTTCACTAGGTTTCCCAGACAGAGTCATCTGTCACAAAGTGTCAATCGATTTCTTCAGATACTATGTCACGATTATTTTGTTTCATTTATATTCCAGAAATTCATATTATGTATCAATTAAAAATAAATAAAATATTGTAACATGAAGAAGTATTTATCTTAATGTTCGAACCATGATGGAATGAACAGGGCGCTTCCGGCCTGCTCGTCCGGAATCTCTCCGCAGGTATCCAGCCGAATTGGCGCCTATCTCTCCCACCAGGGGCCTCTTCGTCACCGATGCTCTCTCACGTCCTCTCTGCCGATGGGGTGCGTCGCTGAGGGGCGGAACTGCAGAGACCGTGCGATCGTCTGCGGCGCAAAAGCGCGTCATCAGCGCTGGGATTTCGACTAGAGCGCCGCAGAAATGTCCAAGAGATCCATGGACGTCGGCCTCTTGGCGCAGAGTTGCGACCTGCGAGATGCAGAGAGGAGCGCGGAGCTCTTCGGCTGTCTGCTGTGCGTGACCGGAGGCCTCGACTGGAGTCTGCGCTTCAAACAAGCGCGCGGCTTCAGTGGGCTGGCGGGCGCGCCACTGCTGTACAAGTTTCGGCTGAGCCAAAAGATCCGCCTGGACTTGCACAACCTAGAAGACAGCTTTGCGGAGAAGGCGCCGCCGGAGAAGCCCTTTGCGCTGGCGCAGATCACCGTCATGGCCGAGTTGGAGCCCGCCAAGCGGCGCTCCAAGACGCGGGAGCACCGACTCCAAGCTGCGTGGCAGCAGGAGCCTCCGGAGCCGCCGGGTGGCCACTTGAAGCTGCGCTTCGCCGCAGAGATGACGGTCAGTGGCTACAAAGGACCGGTGAAGTTCGACGTGGACGTGTCCGGAGAGACCATTCGGCCGGCGCCCGACCAGACCCCCAACGGCAACGCGGATGAGACCGAGCCCGTGGTGCACTTCGAGGACCTGGAAACCGCGAGCAAGCTGCCCACCGTGCGGGCGCATGTGGATACCGTGTGCAGAGGGGCGAGGAACTGCGTGCGCTGCGCGCATCCTCGGTTCAGGGGCGGAGACCGCAAGCACCCCGGCGCCTCAGGAGACGGAGCGGGCGCGGACGATCGCCGTGGCAGCATGTCGATGCCTTTCAACTCTCCGATCGAGCCGGTCGCGGAGACGGAGCACTCGAAAGAGGAAAGAGAGGGCGGCGTGGCCAACAAGACGACCTACATGGACAGCATGTCGCTGAAGCTGCCGGTTCTTGGCCTTCTCACGAACGCCGCCGTGGACGTGCGCATCTCCGTCAAGTGCACGCGATATCGGCTGCCCGTGCCGGAGCTGAGCGAGCCGGAGGATGAGAGCTTCCTGCTGTCGCAGAGCATGAAGAAGCGCGTGCGGGATGGCGGGTACCGCAGGAAGCGCGGGGTGCGCTTCATCGCGGAAACGGGGGAGGAGGTCGTGGTCCAGGAGTTCCTGCTGGACATGCACGGCATGGCGCAGCTCACGGCGGCGCTGGACGCGGGGATGAAGGAGAGCGACACGCGGGAGCTGAGGACTGGCTTGAATCGAGAAGCTCTGTACCTCTTCATCACGTATCTGGAGCAGGGGAACCTCCACATCCGCGAGGATCGCATGCCGCCGTCGGCCATGGCCCTGGGCGATGATCTCGCCCCGGAGATGATGGGTGACTTCGGAGACGACCACGTCATCGGCTCGGTCGGGCGAAGGCTCTTCCGGTCGCACAGCGCGCTCGCGGAGCTCTACGCCTTCGCGGACCAGTACGACTTGCCCGTGCTGCGGGAAATGGTGGAGGGGTACCTCACCCTGCTGGTGAACCATTCGAACCTGTCGGAGATCCTGACGCTCGTCTGCCGGCATGCGCATCGCAAGGATGGGCTGCTCATGCGATCGGTGGTGGACTTCCTGTGTAGAGAAGGAGCGGAGCTGGAGTTCAGCGAAGAGTTTGTGTTGCAGCACCCGGGCGCTGCCGTCGACCTTCTGACGCAACTGTGCTTGAGGGTGCACACGTGCTATGCGCGTGCCTTGAAGATGCTCAAGACTGCGCAGGAGAAGATGCACCAGACTGCACCGCCGGCGCGCTTGGCGCCGCCGCCGCTGCCGCCCAATGGCGCGCTGGCAAACCACGCGTTGAACCGCGACCAGGGAGAGCTGAATGGCAACGGGCTCGTGAATGCACATCGCCTGCTGCAGCATCCCCGGAGTGAGCGAGGTCGAGCCCTGCGAGGTAGCATGAGCCACCTGCAGAACGCCAACCCGCTGGGTGGCGCCTCCGCAGCGGACGAGACGGCCGGAGCCGCCGGCATTCCGACGCAAACAAGCTTTCCCCGACCGGGAGGCCCGCGAGGAGCTGGGGGCGTGCTTGGATCGGCGTCGACGTCGCTGACGGACTCGACGTCGTTCTCCGCGGCCTTGCGAATAGGACATCGGAGGAGCTCGGCGGCTTCGTCCAACGTTGACGGCAGCCTCTCGCCGCAAATGCGGCAACGTGCAGGTGCCTTGGGATCGGCCTTCCCGGGGATCCTGCCCTCGTCAGACCCGCTCTCTCGACTGAATGGTCAGCGCGACCGAAGCCGCAGCGGAGAGATGCCCTTTGGAGGGGCAAGGAGAGCAAGCAGCGTTGGATCCAGGGCCGCTAGGGCAAGGGGTCGAGAAGGTGCCGACGCCGATGCCGATGCCGACGTCGAGGAAGATGACGACGACGACGACGACGACGACGACGATGACGATGAAGACGATGAGATCATCCCCAAGCGGCGCCGCACTAGCATGTCGCAGGGGATCTCCACGGAGGAAGCGGCACGCCGTCTGCAGTTCTTTACCAACCTGCAGCGGAACCCGGCGCCGCTCCTGCCGGGGCCTCCCGCACCCGGCGGAATGGCTGGACAGCGCTCGGCCGCAATGCGAAGCCCGCCACCGGATTTGAGTGCCCTCGCCGCTCCCTTGAATGGACACCTGAGTCACGTGGACTCGAACGTCCGCCGCGGAGCACCGTTTGGTACGTCCGATGGGAGCTTGGGGAGGATGGCCAGCGACGGAGTCGTCCCTTCCAGCAACGTTGCCAGTCCCTGTGGTGCGCAAGACGCTCGACACGTGGGCCACCGGATAGATGCGTCGCCGTCGCAGAATCCCTTGGGCACGCTCGGTGGGAGCGATGGCGCGCGGCCAGCCGGTTCCATCATGGGCTTTCCCAGCTTCCCGGGGGGCTCACGGCCTCTCGAGTCGCGCCCGTACCAGGGCACAGGCGCTTCCGTTGCCTCGACGCCAGGCGCCATTCCCACGGGAAGCTCGCCACCAGCGCATTTGCATGCTCGGACCGGCCACGGCAGTCCGGGTTTGGCGGTGGAAGTGTCCAACGGACCCACTCATCCGCTGCTTGGCGGCAGAGTGTCTCCGCCATCGGCGACACATCTGGACGGGCAGTCGTCCACGGAGAGCACCCAAACGGCTCAAACGGTGGCTGCAGGGGCGATGGCAGTGGAGAGAAGAGCGCCCGTGTCGGCCATGAGACCGCAGAATGGGGTGCCTAGAACCGCAAACTTGGAAGGACAGCCGACACCTGCGCAGGCGCCAGCAGCAGCGGCAGCAGGGGCGAGAGCACCGGCAACAGTTACCTCAACAGCACCAGCACCAGCGCAGGTCGTGGATGCCTCAGCAAGCCGGCCACCTCCGCGGGAGAACTCGGTTACCACAGTTCACGACGACAGTCAACCGACGGAGCATGCCGAAGCTGCAGGAGCTTCTTCCATGCCAGGCGTGGACGTGACGACACGGATCGCAAGGGAAAGGCTTTCCGCGGTCACGGCGCGGCATCAACGCACCCCTTCGCAGTCGTCTGAGAATCATAGCTTTGCGGACATCTTGGCGAGAGTGAATCTCAACGCATCATTCGAGCGCAAGCGGCCAGGGAACACCTAAGCCTGGCAAGCTATCTGCATGCGAAACGAGCTGCGGGCTGGAAGCGAGCTAGACGACGAGTTGGGAAGCGAGCTAGACGACGAATTGGGAAGCGAGCTAGGCCACGAATTGGGAAGCGGATTGGACCTTGTGTGGTTGCCGCCCCTTTTGCGGAGCAGCTCCATGGGCACGGGTCCGCGACTTCAGAAATGGTGCTGGCTACCCGGGGCGCTTCGTCCACTGCGCAGTCCTTGCTGAGCTTTGCAAAGGTCGTGCACAGTGTGAATGCAGGGAGAGGAGACAGGCGCAAGCGTTCGTGGCCCAAGCCCGTGGACCGGCTGAGACCTGGATCGTTGCCAGTTCTGTCCTGGATCTCGCGGGCTCGCCCAACCAAGCCAGCAACCGGTTGACACGAAGGACCAACGACCAAAGAAGTAGCATTCGTTTTTGCTTGGCCACGCCCGCGGCATGGGCAGCAACTACAACTCGATGACTTCCGACTCGACATCGTCGTAGATGAGGCTGTCGTCAACGGTCGAATCGCGGCCGACGTCATGCGCTTGCTCGAGGTCTACCTCTTCTCCACCAATCTCATCTACTTCGGCATCCTCTGACTCGCCCACCGCCTCCGGCATCATGAGAGCGCCCATCGCCGTCGCCGCCGCGGCGCCCGTCAGCGCGCCCTTGGTGAGGGTCCGGGCGAGGCGGTGCTTGAAGTACAGGCGCGCCCACAGCCACAGCACGAAGAAGGGGAAGGCCGGGGCGGCGGCCTTCATGACCCGCTGCAAGGGGAGAAGCACGCGCTTCCGCACCCAGAGCCCTCGCTTGGTGTAGTTCACCAAGCGCTCCAGCCGTCGGGGCTGCGCCAGACTCCGCAGCTTGCTCACGACGTTCTCCACCAGGTTGGGGATGGTGGGGTCGTCTCCGCTGATGGCCTTGACGCGCTCCGCCCAGACCTTGGGGTCCTGGCGCTCCATGAAGTTGCACGTGGTCTGGCGGAACGCCGGGTCGTCCATCTTCTTGGCCAGGCGCTGCAGCGAGCTCTTGAAGCCCTTGGACACCGCGGACGCATTGACGTTCTTCATGATCTGCGACGGGTCAAAGCCCGCCGCGGGACTGTCCGGCCTCTCCAGTGCGGCCATCGGGTTCATCAAGCCACGCAGGTCTCCCAGGGGATTCGCGGGCGTCAGCTCCGGCATGACGGATGTATAGCCTTCGCTACGCGCTTCCGCGGCGTCGTTCACCCGCAGCGCCTCATCCTGCAACTCCAGATGCCCGTGCTCCGCCCGGAGGAGCTCCAGCAGATCTTGTGCCCGAGAGGCCACTTTTCCCTCGCCAGCGCCCGCCACCGCCTTGCAGTCCCGCGCCGCCGCCAGGATATTCCCCATCTCCACGCGGGCTTTGGCGCGACGGAAGAGCGTCTGCGCCGCCCCGGCGCGAGACAGCCATCCACTCTGTAGCAGCTCATCGCACACGTGCTCTGCGTCTGCGTAGTGCCCGGTCTTAAGACATGCGGCGCACAAGCCCTGCTTGGCTGCACAATAGCTGCTTTGGAGCGCGCTCTGGAGCGGCAGCTTGGACTCTTCCAGCGCGCTCTCGGCGAGGCGGAGCGCCTCCAAGAACTTCTCGCGCGCTTCGGCGCTCTGGCGCTCCCGAAACAGCAGCGCGCCCTCGCTGCGCAGCTGTTCTACAGCCTCGACAGCCGCTCGCTGCACGGACAAGCTGTGCGACAGGCGGAATTCGGGGCCCTCCGCCGCCACGCCGGCGCTCAGGAGGTACACGAGGACCAAGCGCCACATATTAGGGGGGTGATGCGGCAAGATTCGCCGTTTTGGTGGAAGACTCGGTTTAAAAA